>VYXF01009534.1:1012-18950 GCA_013397295.1 Polioptila caerulea
GCCCGGAGCCCCCCGGGGCGGGCAGGGCGGGGATCCGATGGATCAGGGCATGGATCTGCCTGTGCTGGCCCGGCCCGGAGGAGAAACCCCTTGGATGGGACATCCCCGAGCTGCTGGGCACAGCCCCCTCCCTTCAGAGCGGCCGGGAAGGGGACGGACCTGCTGCAGGGTTCAGGAGCTACTGAAAAATTCATAATGCGGCAAAAACCCCCCAGCACTGCAGAGAGTAAGGGGGTTGGTGGCACAACTGTGAAGTTACAGTTTGCAACTTCCCTGTTTTATCCCACCTCTCCCTCCCGACTTTCTCCGGCCCAGCTGCCGTGGGTAAAGGCATAGCCCTGAAGTTCAAACCTTTCAGTCTCTAAACTGGTCGGGGAATGGGGAATTTTTCAGGTCATGATGAGCCACGGCTCAGCTGTCATGAGGGAGGACTTGAAAGCAAACTCTTGCTCTGCTTCTGTCGCTTGCTGCGGGCTCAGGAATCCTGATCTTACAGAGCTGCCTCTGCTCTGATCTGCGGCACAATGAGCTCGGCTCCTTCAGAGAAAGCTGTGTGAGAAGGACAGGCAAAAGGAAAGGGCAGGAAGTCCTCTGGAGGGAAAGGACAGGGGATCTGGAGTTATCCAGTGTCCAGCATAGATGTTTGGGGAAAGCATTTCTGTCAGTGCTAGTGAAAGGCAGGATTCCTTCCTCCTAGAGCTTGGAGTTGCAGTGGCCACACTTTCTGGATTTCCATCCCTTTGTTAAAAGCCCCTTTCCGCTCTGTAAATCTTTTGCCAAGTTGCAGGGCAGGGAGGGATTTTGCTGGGACATGTGAGGCTTCCCCAGCCACCTGTTTATCACAGCCCCCAGGGCTTTGTCCTTGCACTCTGCTTTCTTTCCCAGCTCTCGGCTCACATCCAGCTCCCTGGTTGTCTGTCGCTGTTCCCTGGACTGTGTATCCCATGTTTCACATTCACTTTCTGTCTTAGTCACTTCCTGTGAGGTGAACCTGGGGTGAGCTTGTGACTCTTCAAAATCTCCAGGAAGAGGGAGAGGAGCGTTGGGAATTCTTGCCAATGGTGGCAAAAGCTGGAGCTGTTGATTTCTAGCGAGGAGCTGAGTGCAGGTGCTGAGCAGGGAGCTGGTTCCCTGTGCCTGGCTCACCTTGCAGCTCCTGGGATGCTCTGTTGACACTTGGGGTTGCACTGTCACCTGTGCCATCATCAGACATGGAAATGGGCTCTCCCACGTGCTTGGCCAAGGCTTGGGGAGCTTGGAGTAGACTCAGCATCCTGAGCAGAGTTGTCCTGCCTCACTTCAGCTGCCCCTGGAGCTGTTTGCCAGCTGCTTCCTTGTCCACATCTAACATGGCCCTTATACTGATGGGGTGAAAAGTACCCCCTGCACTGGAATGGGGTGATTTAGTCCCATTTTGGGGGTTGGATTGTCCAGATTTGTGCTGTGCCCTCTGTGAGGGCCAGGGAACTCCATGCCCACACTAATGAAGGAGGAAATGTCCCTTGTGAGTAGTGAAAGTGTCTAGGGTCAGAGCAGAGAGATGGCAAAACCCTTCCAATCCTGCCCACAGATCTAAGAAGGGGCATTGCTTTCAATTTCTGAGTTTTAATTTCTAGTAAGACAGGGAAGTATTTTCTGGTTCTTGAGCCATAAATGCTGCTGTAAGTGGATCCAGAACCAGCTTTGCTGGAGGTTTATCAGCTTATCTTTAGGAATAGGTAATACCCAGCTAATGCTGTCAATAAAGAGTGCACCTTAGGCTGCACCTTTATCCTCCTTTTTCCTGATAGCCCTGGGAGGCAGAGTTATCCCTGAGGCCTGGTTTGGTCTGCTGCCTGCTTCCCTCTGCTGAGGTGCTGCTCTGCTCCTGGTGGAACTGGGTGGGTTATTGCTCCAGGTATGTGAAGCAGAAGGGAGGGCAGAGGAAGGGATGGAGGCAGCAAAGGACAGAAAAAGGCCCAGCAAAGCAACAGCTTTGGCAGGTGGGCAAAGCCAGAGCAAAACAATCCATCACACTCTGACTTCCTCCAGAAGAGCTGGCTGAGGTCCCAAGGGGCTGGTGCTGGTGTTGGGTCAGTGTGAGATGGGGCCACCATGGTGATGCTGCCAGACACTCCCATGTGTGACCCTGTGCTGATTCCAGGGAACTCATGGGACAGAAGACAGGCTGGAGCCACCCAGACTATAGCTGAGGTTGCAGCAGGAGCTGAGCTGGCCCCATAACTGCACTGAAAGGCCCTGTATTTTCTTCAAGCCTCTCTTGGGGTTGTTATCTGGCTGCCTTTGCTTCCTCCTCTCTTTCCTCTCGCTGTGTGATGTGGTTGGTGTTGAGGTGGTCTCCAGCTCCACATCCATGGGCTCGTTCTGTGCCTGGAGCTGTGCAAAGGGATTGAGTTACTCCCATATCTCCTGCCAGGGCAGGAGAGGCCTCGTGGGCCTCTGCTGTCAGCAAGAAACAATCCTGCCATTCATCCCAATGTGTGACATTAACATGGGGAAAAGGGGTGTTTGTCCCTGGCATTATCCATGCTCTGGCCGTGTGGCCAGCTCGTGCTCCAGCTCTGCCCTGGGGTGTGATCCCACACTTCCTGGGATCCCAGCCCACTGTTAGAATGGTGCCATAGTAATCTTATCACCCTAATGCAAATTTCATGCTCCAAACTGATGTTAGCTTTGACTTGGGTGGGGGCAGATCCCAAAGTTAGAGGAAATGGAACTGCTGTGGGCTCAGAAACATCCCTGTCCAGTGAGCACAGTACAGAGCCTGCACAAGCAGGGAGAGACGAGCAGCTCAGCTCATAAACACCACGCTGCCCTCCCAGCCCTGTACTGGGGACAGCAAGAGGCCTTCCCGAAGGACCAGGCTGCTCTGGGACCTGGACAAGAGGGAGCTGCTCCTGCCGTGCCGTGCTCTGCCCTGGGAATACCTGTGTGTGCAGTTAACCTGTGTGCTGGAGTCGTGACCCAGCTTGCCAGCTTAGCACAGCCCTGCAGAGCCTGCAGAGGATTAGCTCTGCCTCCACACGCAGCCCCATCCCGGCGGGATCCATGGAAACCTTCCAGCAGCAGCTCTGACATTGCAATGGATGCAGATGTCACGTAAGAGGCAGCAGGGCTGGCCCTGAGTCAGTAACACCCGGGGCTCCGTGGGGCTTCCTGCAGTCACTGCTGTTCCATGGGAACAGTTGGAAATTGCAGCATCTGCTGCCTGACCTTCCCCTCTGGGGAGGGAAGCAGGAGGAGACCTTCCACAGAACTTACTGTCTTGTGTGGCTTTTCTCCCTCTGTGGCTGTGGGGAGGAAGGCCAGGGGGACAAACCACGCTGGAAATCTGGGGTTCTTGCCTTCCCTCTCCTTGCCAGACTGGGTTTTCCAGCCTCCCCAGCACTCACTGCCTCACCTGCCCTCCCTCAGCATCCCTGTGCAGTGGGAGCAGTGTCACCCCTAACATCCCCCTGTCACTGCCTGTGCTCTGAATGCTGAGATTGAAGCCAAGCAATAAACTCCCTGTTCATCCAGCATTCCTTCATTCATCCAGCCTGGGATGGATGCTGGTGTCTCACTGCTGGCTGACCTGGGCTCTCTGTTCCAAGCAGCAGCATTCCCACTTGCAGCTCTCATGGGCTCTGCCAGAGCTCCCCTCGTCTCTGGTGGGTCCTCTGTTAACCCAGATATGGCTTAATTTAACAGGGCTTTTCCCTTTATTCCATAAACTAACTCAGCTTTAGGATTGTCAGGAATGCTTGGCCTTGCAAAGGAGATGCCAGTTAAAGCCCAGGATAACTATTTTTGATCTTTTATTGAGCTTTTTCCATTTCTCATGCATATGGCCTTGCAGATGGGCTCTGCCTCTCCATGGCTTGGAGATGGTGTGGAGAGCCTGTCCTGCTCCTAAACCAACCTCTTCCCTTCTCCTAAGCCACCCTCCTTCCAGGAAGGGTCTGGAGAGGTGGAAAGTCCCAGGAGAACTGTACCGTTTCTTACTTGGGAATTTCCAAATTGTGCAGTGGATTGGAATAGTGGGGCCTAGGGGTGGCTGGCAACAGGCAGGAGCTTCTTAAAGCTGACTCCAGTGAAACACAAAAGGCTCTTTGTTTGCCCAAACCTTGGGAATTCAGCATTTCCAGAGTGCCCCTGTTCAGATTGGGTTGCAAAGGCTGCTGCTAAAGCACTTTCTGAACGAAAACTGTGGATGTAGTCCTGCAGAGCAGCAGGATGAAGCGGGGCTGGTGTGTGCCCGGGCTGGAGGTGCAGCTGTGCCGGGTCGAGCTGCTCCTTCTCCAGAAGCTTCTGAGCAGCTTCAGCTGCCGGCACCCGGTGGGGGTGGGACGGGGAAGGCAATAATGCCCAAGGGAACGGCTGTGGCTCGGCTCTGCTGCAGCAGCACGGAGGGATCCTGCGGGAGGAAGGATTAGCTTTTGGGAAAACATTGGCAGCTCCCAGGGCCGGGAGGCTGGAGGCAGTGCCAGACAGGAAGCGGCTGACGTGGAAGTGCCGGCCGGCCGCGATTATGAATGGCCAGAGGTGCCTTGCAGCCACACTGAGCCCTTCTGGCCCTGCCCTGCCCCACCCGAGGTGAGCTACGGGCCAGACCTTCGCTCCTCATATCACAAACCCATTCAAAAGAGCAGCTTCTCGTCCCAGGAAGACAAGCCCTGGTTTGTTGCCAGACTGGCTCTGGAGGCACAGAAGCTGGCTGCCATTAGCACAGTGTGGCTGCCAGGATTGTTCTGGTCCCTGCTCTCTGTAGTAAAATCTCTCCTTTGATCGGAGAAAACCAGGATCATCCTGTCCCAAGACACTGAGCTAGTGCAGAGTGGCCATGGGAAGGGATTTGTGAAAGGAGGGGGTGGAATTATGGAAAAAATGTGCATGTGCATCTGTCTTGGCTGTTTTGTGCAAGTTGCCTGTTTGAAGCTGCATTTCTTCTGCTCACTCTGTAAATTCAGAAATGCTCAATGCATCCAAAATACCTTTATCAGGGCTGCTTTATCAGTCAGGGAGGTTTTGTGTCCTGTGTTGGGAGCTCTGGCCTGGCCGGCATTAAGGGCCCTGGGAATGGCTCAGGGGGAAGCAGGATTGTGGCTCCCCTCTCCTGGGGAGCTCTGGGGACACGGTGGCTGTCACAGGCTCCCCACCCAAGGGTTACAAACAGCTGGACTCGGTGGGATTCAAGGACAGCAGTCTGGCTTCCCGGACAGGAAACTGGACAAATCCTTGATTGGAAGAGCTGCATTGCTCCCTGGCAGCAACAGCTGAGAGGCTGTTCTAGCAGAGGCAGCAGGATGTGGCCAGCCCAGGGCTGGGGTCACAGAGGAGGGAGGTGGCCTCGTGTCTGACCCCTCCCTACTGCGGAGCCTCTGGGCCGCCCACGAAACAAACGGGGAGGTTTTTTCCCCTCTTTTGAAAAAGGAAGCTCGGCCTCGGTGCCTGGCAGCACTGACAGAGGGTGCAGAGAGCAGGGCTGAGCCCTCTGCAGGAGTGACCTGCTGAGGCCAGGAACACAGGTAGGAGCTTGCTGGCTTCTGCCTTGCTGGTTTTCCCCTGCCTTGCTGGTTTTCCCTGGCTGTTACTAAACCCCTGTGCACTGTTGGCAGCAGAGGGGAGCGTGGAGTGCTGCTGGGGCTGGCACTGATGGAGCAGTCATGGGACTCTTGGAGTCCTTTCTGGGCCATTCTTCTCTGTAGGGAGGGCAGGATCTGTCGGGAACTCTGCTGGCTCCTGGAAAACCTCGGGATGGCTGCAGCAGGGCACAAGGGGAGGCAGTTTCCTGGTGTTTTGGAGGAGGTGACTCTTCCCTTTTCCAGACTCTGAGCTGCCTTTACAAGTGACCAAGAGTTGGGAGGCAGCTGTCTGGGCTTCCTCTGCCCAAAGCCTGCTGTTAGAGCAAGGCAGCTCCTCATGATCCACCATTCCTGGAGAGGGAAGAGGAACCTGGCAGCAAAACCAGCACAGGACTGGAGCTGCAGAAGCAAGGAGTCAGAGAAAAGGAGCTTTTGGGAAGGGAGGGCTGGGCCTTGAGACCCCGGGGCAGACAAGTCCAGCACAGCAGGGAGCTGCTCCTCCCGTGTCCTTGGGACAAGCTGGAGGTGTGTTTGTGCTCCAGACAGCCCACGGGGGTCATGGGCTCTGTGATCCCCAGCGATGGCCAAGGTCCTCTGGGAGCACCAGTGACGTCTGCTGTGATCTTGGCTGCCTGACAGGAGGAGGCAACAAAACGTACTGGGGTTTGTTTGGGGGGGAGTGGTTTTCCCCCCTCACCTTTAAAGCTTGCAGATACCATCCAGGTGCTTTGCATGTCCCATTTCCCAATTGTCTGTAACCTTTCCTTTCCCTTGTGTGCGGGGGTGGTGTCAGCTGTGACTCCTGCCTGTGGAAGTAGGTGTTGGACAGATGATATCATCTCCGAGCAATGTCAGGGATGCTTTAGTCTCTGTGCCTCTTTATTTTTATTTTTTTTCCTAGAGCTAAATGTTTCTTTTAGCTCATTGCAGTCAGAGACCATAATTAAATAGGCTGCATCTGCTTGATGTCTCAGCTACTCATTTTGCTAATGCTTCACACAGATGCTGAATCGTCTGAGAGACAATTGCTGCTGTGTTGAGCTCCCCAATTCTCAGGGATGATGTCCCATAGGATCAGGAATTTGTCTGTAGGATGAGTACAGCCTCAACCAAGTAAACTCTGCCCTGCACAGAGACCCTGACAAATGTGAGGGCTGGGAAATTCCCAACCATGTGACAAGTGACAGGGGCAAGTTTGGGATCCTGCCCTTGGGATGGGGCAGCCCTGGATGCAGGGACAGACTGGGAATGAGAGGCTGCAGAGCAGCACCGTGGGCAGGGACCTGGGGGTCCTGCTTGGTGGCAAGTTGGATCTGAGTCACTGCTGTGTCCTGGCAGCCCAAAGGGCCACCGTGTCCTGGGGGCACCAGGCCCAGGGAGGGATTGTCCCACTCTGCTCTGCACTGGGGCAGCCTCACCTCCAGTGCTGGGAGCACTTTGGGCACCACAAGCTCAGAAGGATCCAAAGCTGTTGGAGAGTGCCCAAAGGAGGGACACGGAGCTGGGTACCCTCCACCAATTTGTGTATAGTTTTTGTCCCAGGTTGTGTTGACAGCTACAACGTTACATGTGTCTGAAACATTCTAAGTAGAAGACTGAATTCAAAGATTTATTTTTGTCAACTCTGCTTCAGTGCATAGTTTAAGTAGACTCACNTGATGATCCCTGAGGGTCCCTCCCAGCTCAGGATATTCTGGGATTCTGTGAAAAGTCTCTCTCTGTCCTGCTCAGATGAGAAAAATGGTTGGTGTTTGTTTCTTAACGTGTGGGGCCAAAGCCAGGGGATGTTTGGTTTTACCCTTGGGTTTTACTCCATGCACATCCATGCCAGGCCCTGCAGTGCAGATGCTCCAGAAGAGAGGCAGGGATGGAGTGACACTGCACCAGGGATGCTGCGCGTGCTCCAGGGAGCCGCGTGGAGGGCGGTGCTGCTGCTGCTGCTTTGTGCTTTCTTGTGTGAGAGGATGTGTTTTCCTCCCTCTCCAGTGCAGGGAACTCATTGCAAGTGCTTCCCTGAACTTTCTGCTGGAAGTAGCAGCAGCCTCAGCACCTGCTGCCCACATTGCTGGTTCCATGGGGGCTGTGCCTCAGTTCTGAGGTGGGTGCAGTCCCTGGAGCTTCCGGCTCTGCCACAGGATGTGGCCAGGCTGTGACACAGCTCCTGGTAACCAGCATTGCTCAGCTGTCTCTCCACACCCTTCACTTCTTCCTCTGCCACGTCTGGGGCGGGATCACGCTCCAAAGAACACGTCTGCCAGGGTTTTGTGCTGAGTTTGCCTCTCCTGAGGTGGCTCACGGGGTCACAGCAGCTGTTTTGGCAGCAGGAAGGCCAGGCTGGATGGGGCTTGAAGCAACCTGGCCTAGTGGAAGTAGTGGAAGGTGTCCCTGCACACCAAAGGTGTCCTTGCCTATGGCAGAGAGTTGCAGCTGGATGGTCTTTGAGGTTCCTTCCAACCCAAATCGTTCCATGATGACATCTCTGCTCTGGATTCACCTCTCAGCCCATGGTGGATGTCACTGAACCACATTAAAATGCTTTTTGGGTTTCTCCCAACACATCGTAGCCCATGTTGGGGTTTGGATCTCTCAGCTCCTGCATGGAAGAGGTTACTGAGCCCATTCCCGCAGGAAATGTTGAGCCTGTTCTTAGTGGGGTGAACTGGAGTGGTTTGGGGTTTCTTCCTCACTGTAATTAAATAAGGAAACAAGAGGCCTTGGCTTTTAAGCTTTTTAATCTTTCTCCAGAGAAGAAGTGCTGATTAGCACTGCAGCATCTGTTGAGACAGGCTCGGTTGCAGCCGTGGTAGTCATGACCTTGAGTTTGGGATGTGCTTGCCAGGATTTGAGGACAGTATTTACCTATTGGAACAACACTGTGGCCTCATGTAAATCTAAGTAGATTCTGCTTGGGCAAAGGGTTTCTTTTTGCATGTTTGCTTATGACATTATGGACACTTATTTATGCTATTTAAGGTATCAGCTTAATGTCTATTACTTTATTCATTTCTCTGTCCAGCATATATAAAATAATATTTTTGGTACACAAAGCTTTATGCCTTAAGCTTTCATCAAAGAGCAGCCTATGCAAATTCTGTGAGGGGCTGGATGTGGGAACAAAGGAGGTATAATTAGCTACAGATAAACAGAGCTGTGTTTCTTGTCAGCATCCCTTCAGATCTCAACTTGTGTCTCACCCTTGCAGCTGATTCTTTTCTACAGTCTGGAAGAGGAAGGCGAGCTTTCCCTTATCTTCCAGTTTTCAACTTGTAAACGGAACTAAACTGAAATGGGAAATGTTTTCTGGTCTGTGTGCACCTGCAGAAGAGGCTGTGGCTGCTCTCAGGGCTGGTGTTATTTCAGGATATTTGCTTTCTGGGTGCCTGAGCTCTGACTTCTTCTTCGCGTTGCCCTCCACCCCTTGGTTCCTGTCTCTCACTTTCAGTGGCTGGCTTGGTGGGGGCTGTCTNGAAATGGGAAATATGTTTTCTGGTCTGTGTGCACCTGCAGAAGAGGCTGTGGCTGCTCTCAGGGCTGGTGTTATTTCAGGATATTTGCTTTCTGGGTGCCTGAGCTCTGACTTCTTCTTCGCGTTGCCCTCCACCCCTTGGTTCCTGTCTCTCACTTTCAGTGGCTGGCTTGGTGGGGGCTGTCTGGCAGCAGCTCTGAGCTGTGTTGTGGGCTGGCATGGCCTGGCCCAGCCTTGTTCCTAAAGGGGGGATACAGAGGTGAAAATAGGATCTGGGTGAAACCCAGCTGGTTTTACCCCTCTTTGTCAGTGTGTGTGAGCCAAGCAGGTGGTGGCATTTCTGCAGGGTTGGGGTCTCACGGTGTGGCAATGTTGGGGTGAGTGGCAGCCCCCTCCATGGCTGTGGGGCCTGTTCCCTCATTCCCACATGGAACAGATCAGGAGGTGACTCTGTTCAGCCCAGGTCACCCCTCCAGCCTCCCCTCCCCTCTGCTCCAGCTGGGGAAGGGAAGGGGGAGGAAGGAAAGCTGCCATGGCCTCCCCCCCCTTCTCAGATGTGGGGCGAGGGCCCAGATGGCATCCCAGATCTCTTCCTATGGGATTTAGATGAGGTTTCCTGTTGAGAGAGCTGCTCCTAATCGCTGCCCTTCTGTGCTGTGTTGCAGATCAGGACCAGATGAGCAGAGGGAGGTTTCTGTGAAGATCAGAGTCGCCCCAGCCCTGCCCCGGGAAGTGGCCGCGCCTCCGGCTGTCACCGCTGCGGGCCTGGAAGAGACACAAGAGAAGGAAAATGTCCCACGCTTTAAAGCAAGTGTTCAATAAAGACAAAACCTTCCGGCCCAAGCGCAAGTTCGAGCCGGGCACTCAGCGGTTTGAGCTGCACAAGAAGGCCCAGGCCTCGCTCAACGCCGGCCTGGACTTGAAGGTGGCCGTGCAGCTGCCGCCGGGCGAGGAGCAGAACGACTGGGTGGCCGTGCACGTCGTGGACTTCTTCAACCGCATCAACCTCATCTACGGCACCATCAGTGACTATTGCACGGAGCAGTCGTGCCCCGTCATGTCGGGCGGGCCCAAGTACGAGTACCGGTGGCAGGACGAGCACAAGTACCGCAAACCCACGGCCCTGTCGGCGCCGCAGTACATGGACCTGCTCATGGACTGGATCGAGGTGCAGATCAACAACGAGGACATCTTCCCCACCAACGTCGGTGAGCTTGGGGCCCAGCTGGGGCGGGACGGAGGTGGGTGTGGGGCCTTCTCGTGGAGCCCCTTCTGCTGTTCCAGGAGATGCTGCAGCACAGGATCTGTGGCACAGCTGTTCCCTCTGTGCTTCTCAGGTAGGCAGTGCAGTGAGCTCTTCCCAGCTCTTCTGCTGTGCTGAAATACCCAGAGCTGTACCAGATCCCGCTGGGAGTCATGGCTACCTTGAGACAGTGAAACAAGAGGCTGCCCTTAGAGCAGTCAGTCTCTGAGGTGGCTCTGGAGTGGCTCATGCTGGATGCAGGATGGCTCTCTGGGAGCTGATGGCCAGCCCAGGTCTGAGGCACAGCTCTGTGTCACTTGGTGATAGTGCCACGTGCCATAATCGCCCCCTCTGTTATTGGAGCCTGGACTGGCTGCCTCTGCCCCTCCTCAGGGGTGGGATGCTGGCACAGGCCTGAAGGGAAGGGCCATGTTTCATCTACTGCCAGGGCCATGGAAACAGGAGTTTGGCTTAAGACACCTCAATCTCCATATCCAAACAGCTTTGGGACAGAGATTGTTGGGTTTTCTTTTGTGATGAAGATGGAAGAATTTAGTCTTAAGTTATCAGGTAAATACAACTGAGCCTATGCAGAGCTTCCATCTCTGGGAGGGATGGAGGAGACAAGGTGCAGCAGAGCTCCCTCCCTCCCTCCTGCCCCGATGTTCAACCCTTTGGAGCTCTGATGGGATGCAGTTCGTCCCTATTTGGGGCACATCTGCCACTTGAGCATCCACAGGGATCCTCCACTGTGCCAAAATGCAGCTTAAACCTGGTGTGGAGTGGGCAGGAAGGGGCCATGAACAGCCAGTTTTAAGACAGCTGAAGCACCAAACCCTCCCCAGCCGTTGTTCTCATGCTGCACAGGCTCTGCTACAGCTCCCTGGGGACCACACTGGGGGTGTTGGTTCTGTTCTGGGCTGCAAGACGAGCTTCTGACAGCACGAGGGTTGTGGTTTGGGGTTTTTTACTTGTTATTGTCTTCAGCTCAGCTTTTACCAGATCCTTTAATGCTGACTGAAATGCTGCAGCTCTGGCAAAGCAAGGAAAGGGTTTAACTCATCCTTATTCCTCCAGAAACTGTGAACTTTACACCTTGATATCCCACGGAGGTGGCTGCATGGCCAGGCTGCTCTGCTGCAGGGGCTCAGCCAAACACAGTCCTGGAGCCTTCAAAGAGGACCTTAACAGCTTTAATTTTTAACCAAAGAGATAAAGATGTACCAAAACAAGGGATAACTGTGGGGAGTTAACAGCACCAGCCCTTTCCTTTGGGAAGTTGCTTGGTTGTATCTGGTGTATTGCACTGTTTATAGAAATACATCAAACAGGAGTAGAAGAAAACTTTTATCTGGCTGAAACAACTGCTGGGAATGTGGGCTCTGCTTTCAGTCACAGCAGTGCATCACTCTTGTCACTTAAAAAATCTGTGCTTTGAAAAATGTGATCCAAAGGAAAGGAAAAAGAAGAGGGGTGCTGGAAATTACCAGGGACAGAAGCACTTTTGCCTCAGTCTGTCCATTTTACCAATTTATTTTAGCCCTAAGCAGCTGGTTTGAACTTGACTGAATGTTTTTCCTGGCCACTCTTCCCTCCCAGGTACTCCTTTCCCCAAGAACTTCCTCCCGGTGGTGAAGAAGATTCTGTCCAGGCTCTTCCGGGTGTTTGTCCACGTCTACATCCACCACTTTGACAGGATCACCCAGATGGGCTCGGAGGCCCACGTCAACACCTGCTACAAGCACTTTTACTACTTTGTGAAAGAGTTCAATCTCATAGACACCAAGGAGCTGGAGCCCCTGGTGAGTGTCTGGGTGGGCTCAGGTACAAGTGGGGCTCTCAGGGTCTGTGGCCAGCACAGGGCTGGGGGAGTCACAGAGGGCTCTGGAACCTTCTCAGAAGGCCCCACCTCGAATCCTGGGGTCAGTTTTGGGTACCTCACTCCAGCAAAGACATTGAGGGGCTGGAGTGTGTCCAGAGATGGGAACAGAGCTGGGGAACAGTCTGGAGCACCAGGAGCAACTGAGGGAGCTGGGAAGGGGCTCAGCCTGGGGAAAAGGAGGCTCAGGGGGGCCCTTCTGGCTTTGCACAACTCCCTGACAAGAGGGGACAGCCAGGGGGCTCAGTCTTGTCCCAGGTGACAAGTGGCAGGACAGGAGGGAACCATCTCAAGGTGTGCCAGTGGATTTAAGGGAAAAATTCTTCACTGAAGGGGTGGGACAGGCATTGGAAAGGTCTGCCCAAGGCAGTGTTGGAGTCACCATCCCCAATATTGCTCAGAAAACATGTGGATATGACACTTGGGGGCATGGTTTAGCAGTGACACTGCAGTGGTGGGGTAATAGTTGGACTTGATGATCTTGGGAGTCTTTCCAACCCTTAAGGATTCCATTATTTTCTTCTAAAGCCATATGCCCAAATTCAGGACCAGTTTGGCCTTGCAGTGTAACTGTCAGGAACCTGGGAGTCAGGATGTGACTGGGATGTGCTGGGAATGGGATTGGTGGGGGGAACATGGCCCTGCCCAAACTGGAGCTGTGGTCAGCAGTGTCAGCCCCTGCCTAGGAATGCTATTGACAGCTGAACACATCCAAACCCTCACCTGGGAGCCTGGATCCTCCTTCACAGTCCCTTGTCTTCTCTGTCCCTTTGACAGAAGGAAATGACCTCCCGGATGTGCCACTGAGCTCAGACCTTCCTGCTCCCACCTCGGCACCTCTCCCGAGGCCTCCAGCCCCAATCCCAGGTTGGAGATGTGATTCAAGGGGAGAACAGAGACGTTTCGTTTTAAGAAATTATATATTTTTAATGAGTTTCAATGTAAAACTGTGATACTGCAGGAATATTTTTTTAAAGATGCTCTAGATTAATTTTTTTATAGTAATTTCTATAAAAAAGAAAGAAAATATTTTGTGGGCCGCTTGATGGGAATGTTAGCTCTTGGAGTGGGGAAGAGCTGCCTGAGCTGCCTCCTCCCTGTGCCCCGAGTGAGCTGAGCCAGACCCTTCAGACAGAGCTGTGTTGTGGGGCTGGTGCTGCCGTGGAATCAGCACCTCCCTTGGGATACACGTTTCCCACCCCCAAAGGCAGGGTACAGGACTGGTGTTCATGTTGGATCCCCCAGCACCTCTCCACTGGCTGTGAGTCCAAGTTTGGGGCAGAGCTGCTCTGTGCCCCCCTGTCCCCACGGCCTGGCTCTCGTGTGCTCCCTCTGAGTGAGCTGGGACTGGGCTCCATCCCATGGCTGCAGTTGGAGCTGATGCTGCTGGAGTGGAAATCTGCCCTCGTGTGTCAGCCCAGCCCTGAGCTGAGCTCTGCACACACAGCCCAGCTGTGGCTCAGCACTGTCCCCACGGGGACACAGATCCATGCTGGCAGCTCCTCGTGGGAGCCACCAGAAGAAAGGTGCTGGGACAGGCACCAGGAATTCTCCTCCATCCCCTCTCTCCCTGTCCCTTGTGGTACGCTGACCCTGCCGGGACCACATCCCGCTTCCTGTTGGGGTATGGAGCTTTCTCCCTGTTCCCCAGCATCACCACCCCACCCAGCTGTGCACATCTGGGACCAAAATCTCTGGTGTGCAGCCAGAGCCCCCCCAGCCTCACCTGCTGCTTGCACAAGGAGAGCTTGGCAGTGCCCCCAGGTAGGTAGTAGGGTCTACCTAGGATTTGGGGACCAGTAAGTGACCAAACTGCACCACTAATCACTTCTTCCTTACAAAGCATTCCCATGTCCTGGAATCTCTGTACATACGTGACTCTCATTTCTCGTCCTGCCGTTAGGACACTCGTACAAATACCACTGCTCTGAAATGGAACCAATAAATTATGTTGTATTTACACAGCACACGCCGCTGCCGAGCGTCTCGTGACTGCACATTCGTCAGAACCTTCCCAGCAGCAAAACAAACACAGGGTGTTTGGGCTCCTTGGGGATTGTGCTGGAGAGCTGGGAGCTCGTGGGTGTTTGCTCCTGGCACAGCTCCTGGGAGCTTGAGTTCCTCCTGCTCTCCAGGTGCCAGGTCCAGGCTGCTCCAAGCCCTGCCCTGGGTCCCAAGGCCATGGGGCCTGACCAGCAGCCCGGGTTTGTCTTGACTTGTGTCTGCAGTGTCTCTGTACTCGAGGGTTGAGCTGTTTTCCCAGCTCTGAAACTCGGGTAGAAGTGGGCAGGGGAGGGGAATTCCAGCTCACCAACTTGCCAAGAAGCTCCACTGCCATGGGAAGGAGCCAGAGCAGTCATTGAGGCTCCTGGACTAATTTGGGAAAAGCTCTTCATTTGGGGGATGCACATTATTTTCCTGGCCCGGAGGGGTGTGAGGGGCTCCCCAGCTGTAGCTCCTCCTGTTCCCTGCCTGCAGCACTGGCTCTTGCCTGTTCCCCTGCCCACTGGAGGTGCTGGGACCACCCTCCAGCCCCTCTCCCAGTGTTTGTGGGTGCAGCTCAGCTGCAGAGTGTGCTGTTGCTTGGTGTGGAATATCTCTTTGGCCAGCCTGGGTCAGCAGTCCCAGCCCTGCTCCTCCCAGTTGTTGTGCCCCTCCTTGCTGGCAGAGCACGGGACACACAAAGTCCTTGGCTTAGGGTAAGCACTGCTCAGCAACACCAAAACATCAGTGTGTTATCAGCGTTATTCTCACCCCAGATCCCAAACACGGCCCTGTACCGGCTGCTGGGGAGAGGACTGGCTCTGTCCCAGCTGAAACCAGGACACCTGCAAGGCCCCAAGTGCTGAGCTGTGGTGGGGCTGCAGGTGGGTGGTGAGCGGTGCTGGCTCAGCCCTCGGAGCCAGGGCAGCTGCTGCCAGCGTTCCTCAGCTTCCCTTTTCACCTGGGCTGCTGTGGGTGCAGAGTCTGGGGATGTGTGGCACCCGACCAGCTGTGACCCACAGGGCTGCAGGGACCTGCCTGCCTTGGCTCCCCTTTCTTTTTGAGGGAAGGACCCTGCCGTGCGAGACCAGCTCAGCCAAGGGAGGAGGAGGAGAAGCATCTTTGTGGGAGAAGATGTGGCAGGGCTGGGGGTGGCTGAGCCCAGCCCCCGTGCTCGGCAGTGCAGGATGTTGCCCAGACAGGTCTGTGGAGCCACAGCTCAGCCTCGCTCTGCCTCTGCCCCGGCAGCCCCAGCCCCACTTTCATCTCCCCGGGCTTTCATCTCCTGTTTACTCCTCCTGAGCTGCAGCTGCGAGTGCTGCAGGGAGCAGGCAACTGTGAGCCCCCAGGGCTGAGTTCCCAGGGCTGAGCCCCCTGAGCTGAGCCCTCAGGGCTGAGCCCCCAGGGCTGAGCCCNCAACTGTGAGCCCCCAGGGCTGAGTTCCCAGGGCTGAGCCCCCTGAGCTGAGCCCCCTGAGCTGAGCCCCCAGGACTGAGTTCCCAGGGCTGAGCCCCCTTGGTTAAGCCCCCCAGGCTGAGCTACCAGGGCTGAGCACCCCAAACTGAGGCCCCAGTGCTGAGCACCACAAGCTGAGCCCCCAGGGCTGAGCCTGCCCAAACTGAGCCCCCCAAATGGAGCCCCCCTGAGCTGAGCCCAGCCTGGCAAGGGGGTTTAGCCTTGATCAGGACCTCGTGGTACTTTCATTGCTCATCTCCCCCGGCACTGGTTGTTTGCAGCGGCGTCCCAAAGGCTGTGCTGAGAACCCAGAGAACAGCTTTGCAGATCTCCACTGCAGGGCCTGGGCCAAGCAGGTACCGTGCCCAGGGCTCCAGCAGCCTCCCCTCTGCGGGGCTGATCCCTTCCCAAAAAGCACAGATGGCATCTGCCCCGGAGCTGGAGCGGGCACGGGCTGGCGGCACGGAGGGGGCTGTGGCTGCCGTATGTTCCGAGGGAAATGCTCCTTTCCTGCAGTTCAGAGCAGGGTCTCCTGCTGCTCCCAGGAAGCTGTGGCTCTCCCTGATCCTTCCCTGCTGGGCTTCTCCATCCCCTGAACCCTGAGCTCAGGAGCTTCAGAGCCTCAGTTCTGCCATGAATCCGGATTTAGGATCCTGCCAACAACATCAGTTTGTCACAGATGAGTGATTTAGGGTCACTCAAAGAGTCCCCATCAACGCTGTTAGCAAAAGTTAATTTTAATATGAACCTATGAAAGTGTGATTTAACAGTACAATGATGAGGTTCCCTCTGGTACTTCCTACATGGATGTAAAAGACTAAGGAAAATCAAGTTGGAATTGAGACTGAAGATGTAAAAGGGTAAGAGAGATCCTTCTGTTGAGTACAAGGTTCAGATGAGACCCCCGTGCTTCCTATACTCCTGATGGACCTTAGGTACAGCCCAGGTCCAGTCTTAGTCTCAGATTTGGGCAATGGTTCACATATGAAGGAATTAAATACATGGATTTCATTGGTGTTAATTCAGGGTGTTGTCAGGAACTCACTGAGGAGCTGTTACAAGTAAGGGTCTCTCCACCTTGGGTGAGAGTGTCTGTGGGGTGTGTGCCAGAGCCATGTCCTGACAGGGATCCCCACCTCCCACCACCTCCCTGGGCAGCAGATCCTGCTCAGAGCGCTGCTGGGGCTGTGCTGTGACACAGGGATGTCCTCACGCTGCCCTGCCCTGCCCCTCCAGCCTGGGCACTGTCCCAGGGACCACAGGGGGACCCCTTCAGAGGGGCCGTGGGGCCCATGGGCCCATGGACTGTGTTCCCATCCCCGAGGAGGTGCTGCCTCATTCTGTGCACCTTTGAGTTGGGGAAACAGGAGCACAGTGGCACAGGACATGTCCCTGCACAGCTCTGCTGTCACACTCAGCCCCCCAGCCCCTGGGAGTGCCTCCGTCCCTCATCCTGCACAGGCTTTCTAAGCTCTGAAATGTGCTTTTTGTTTATTCTGTGTTCCCTGGACAGCTGATGTCTCTGGGGCCAGATTCCCCAGGGCTCCTGGCAGCCCCCCAGCCCTGATCTGCACCCGCCTCCTCCCAGGCAGGGCCCTGGGTTTGCTCCGCTCCAGTTTTGGGCTCCATGGAGGAGGTGACAGCCGTTCCTGGGACACAGGAACAGTCACCAGCATGGCACGTGCTCCCTCTGCCTTGTACGGCACAGGCCAGGCCAGGGGCCAGCAGCTCCAGGAACATGGGCAGGACCTGGAATGCTTCTGGGAAAGTGCTGGAGCGGGGAGGACACGTCCCATGGCCGCGGGTGACACTGATACCGATGGCACCTGCTGCTCCGGCCCCACGGGGACAGCAGGGCCCTCCTCACCCGCTGCTTTACCAGGAGAAGGGGCCCCAGGATCATTTTTGGTCCTGGTGAACAAACCCCTGCTAACCCCAGGGCCTGCTGAGGCACGGCCACTGGCACCCATGTCCTCCAGCATGGGGTGTACCAGCCCTGCTGTGGTTTCAGTGCCCTTTCCAAGGGAGCAGGGGGAATTTTTTGGTGGTTTGGGAGTTTTTCTGCTCCTTCTAAGAAAATGTGCAACGTGGCAGCCTGCACCTCTTCCTGCACTCATCCCTGCACTCCCGGGGCTTCCCCAGAGTGACCCATCTGCTGTGGGTCAGGGCTGCTGCTGCAGATCTCCCCCTTCCCAGGGAACTGGGAGGATGGAAGAGGGTGAAAAGAGCCTGGGTTGTTTAAAGTCCTCCTGAAAATTATATTCCCATTTGCTATCCACTAAGACAGGGCTCCCACGGTGTCATGAGCCCTCTCCCTGCCCTTCTCCTAGACACCCCAAAACCACAGC
>VYXF01009540.1:0-11914 GCA_013397295.1 Polioptila caerulea
TTCTCTGCCCTGTGCAGCTGAGAAAGGGAACAATAAAGTGGACTTGGTGAGCACCTGGCTTCCAGACCAGGTCAAGCCACTACACTTAGTTTCTGGACTGGTCTGACTGAAGTGGATGGTGATTTTACCTGTGGAATATTACATAAACATCAGTTCTTGATGTTTATCTGTGATGCTTGATGTGGTAAAGTCTATTCAGATGAAGTCTATGGACCTTTACTAAATTACACATGGACAGAAGCAAGGACTTCACACAATGAAGAGGGATCAGCAGGAGACTTTCTTTATCAGATACTGGGTTATTGCTCCGAATGTATTTTTCTTAAAGTGGGCAACATCCTCCTAAATCCATGGTGATTCCTGCTTCAGAGTCTTTACAATAGAGGCATTGATCTTGCTGCTAAAGAATTGACTGAGCATTTCACATTCAATAAACATAAATATTTATGCCTTGAAACTCAACTAGTAAAGAGGAAAATAAATTTTTGACAGAACAAGTGTTTTGTTTTGTTTTCAAAACAACCTGAAGAATATTTTCCAGGGATTGAAGTGATGCTGGATTCTTCTTTTTACAGCCCTATGTCCTGGCACTAGCACTAAATTCTTGTATACTTCAGGCCTCCTGAATGGTCCTGTCCTCTAGCAAAATTAGTCTATGTAATCTGTAAGAAGAAAGCAGTCCCCTTTTCTGTGAAATGGAGAAGAATCATGACTGTGATTCTTTTGCATCAACTCAAGAAATGTCCATCTGGCATAACTTTTTAGACCCTCATTTCTGTAGAACATAGGACCTTCATGAAGATCAATTAATTCCTCCTAATAATATTCCCGGTGTTTTATCATCTCTACTTTACTCAGGCCCTAGGAGAGTAATAAAGATCAGACAAAAATGATTGATTATGCACTGAACCACATTTTTAGAGGACCATGCTAATGATTTAACCAAGTTACCTCTCTTATCTCCCTGTGTTCTCTTAATTTCTGATTTATTAAAAGAAAAAAAGTGACTCTGTGATCTTTCTACAAACATCAAGTAATAAATGCTTTATGCAATCCTTTAAAGGAAATTAAAAGAATGAAAAAACTTCAAGAATTATTTTTTTAAATTACATGCTTTTAAATTCCCTCTTTTATACTATCTGACTTTAGGAGTTATATCAAAATAATCGGCTAAAGGATAAACCAAAGTGGTAGGGAATGGACACAAGTCTAGAAAGATAGGAAGTCTCCCTGTGGAGAAGTATTCCCTATGTCCATCAAACTGGAAATTTACTCTTCCCAAGCTTTAGAATGAGTCTAAATGGAGTCTCCAGGAAGAGATGGGATGGGTCCTTAGTCATAAAAAATGCAGAGCAGTAGTGATATGCTGAACAAACAGGTGACATTCTCTCCCAGAAAGAGCTGTTAGTCATTAATTGCTTTCAAATTTGGTCACAAAACTATGAGTCTGTGTCTTTTTTCTATAAATACATCTTTTCAAATACTTGCAAGAAGACATACCTAAAAAAGCATTGTTCTGAAAATGCTGTTTCTATGCCTTTTGAGTATGTGAAACACCAGATTCTGAATGAAAGCTCCTAGGGATGTGAACAGTAATCTAATTCTTAATTGTTAATATGTCAAAGATCTAGGGTACTGTAAAGAAGGAACCTGGTCTAAAGAGTTTGCCCATGTATTTCAACTTACTGTCAAGTATAAAAATCCATGCACCCATTTTGTAAAGCTGAGAGTAGAGCTGTCAGCCTGATGTTTCCTGAGAGTGGCAGAAGGATAATTTTATGAAATAAATACTGGCACAATATAAATCACCAAATTCTAGAGTTTAAAGCTGACAAGATGCATCTGACTAAAGGGGTGCCAATCTGTAGCCCTTTTACTGCATCTAACCCTTATGCAGTCTGGATTTGGCTTCTCTGGGAGGATAATATCCCACAGAAAAGCTCTGAGGTGCAAACACACTGAAGCTCCATGTGTGGACTGTCCCACATCACAGGGAAAAGTGTACACAGGAGCCCTCTGTGCCCTTGATAAGAGAAATGCTGTGTGCATTAGCACAGTTGGCCTCTTATCACTTTGCTTGGGAAGGCCGAAGGGTTGGCTTCTGCTGATGAAGCTTGATGCCCCTTACTCATGCCACTATCTCATTATATTTTCATCTAGGAACTTCAATACTAACTCCAAAGCTGCTGTATTGTTGCCCTAAATAATGATAAATTTGGTCACCAGGAGAGTTAGGTTGTGTGTGCCACTGGCAAAGAGACAGGAGAGACCCAGGTGTGAGCTTGAGGCCTCTGCAATGGCAGGGAACTGATCAGGAGAGATGTGCCCAGATGATCATAGCAGGAAATTCATGACCTGTGCTGTGCAGAAAGATAAAAAATACCCCCATGTTTCTGTAATCCCCTTGAAGTTAGTTTTTTTTTAATGTACAAGAACTTCTTGCCATAGCTTTGTGCCGTGAACTCATGTTGAGACAATTACCTATGATGACCTCTAAGTCCCTTTCGGAATTACTTATCTCCAAGACAGAAATTTGTACAAATTGAACTTTGGGTTCCTAGCTATCTTGTGTTATATTTGACCATACAAAATGTCTTTCTAATATTTTGGGATCATCTACTGAGTGATTCATGTCTCTCTGTAAGAGTAACAGCACTATTAAGTATACTCTTTGATCCTATTAATTACCATGTTAGTAAAATTTTTGTACCTTTAGCTTGGATAAAAATAGGGGACACAAAAAAATTCCCTTTGGCCTTATGGTTAAAGCTCCATTCCTGATTACATTTTCAGTATGATTGTATTTTAAGATCTAGCAGGGATCTCAAAAGTTTTGATCAATTTTACTGTCTTTTAGTTCCAATTTCTTGAGATTCAAAATCAGAAACAGAATTGGCATAATTCTAAGACAATCCCAAGTATATAAAAATACAACTTGATTATATCCCTTAGACTTGAAATCCTGACATAAGAAAGGAATAGTTGATTTAAAAACACCTACTCTCCACAAATTCATGCTGACTGATGGTGAACAGTTCCATTGTCTCTAAATTTAATTGGCAGTCTCAAATTTGTTCCATATTTTTTTTCCAGGAATTGCTATCTAAGTGCACCGGAATTCTCACAGCTTCTGCTTTTATTCAGTTTTTAATTGTGGGAATCCTCCAGTCCTTTAAAATTTCTATAAGTTTCAAGTGTTTGTTAATTATGAAAAGTAATAGATATTCTCAGAAATTTTCTCAGCAGCTTCCTTTAAGACTATTAGACTTTTTTATTCTCTCCGGCTGTTTGGTAGGAAAATCTTTCATTTTTTCTGCAGATGTCTTCCATTTTTTTCACTGTAAATGGAGTTAAATGTATTGTGCCCTTCACAGCTGAGTAAGGGATAGATTTTCCTTGCTTATTGGTAAGAAAATTTACCAATCGTTGCTATTTCTCTGCATTTTCTAACTGAGGTTTCCTAATTTGTTACTTCTTTAATCCTCATTATCTAGTTTTCTCCTTACATGGACCTTAAACATAGATGATATTATATTACTACTTCTGTAGGTCTTTTCAAAACACTAGGGCTAGATTAGTTTTCTTTGTTTGGACATAATTACCTGCAAAAACCATTGCAGGTTGGTACAACTGGGAGATATGTTATACTAGAAGAGGAAATGGTGCATCTCGGTGAACCTGTGACAAGCCTGATCCTTTCCAGATATAGTCTGAATGTCTTTCTGTTAAGCACACATTTTTAATTTAATTTAATTAATTTTTGTTGATTATTCAACCAAACCACTGTAAGTTTCTTATACACATCCCACTTGGTTTACCAGTCAATTAACTTGGTAGTGCTTTAAGACTGCCTTTATAAAAGTCTTTTAATACATATTCTAATGGTCAATCTTACATTCCTCAGGTCTTATGTAAACTTGGTATCTAGGTTTTATAGCTAATATTTGGAAAATTTCTAATTCTAGGTCTAACTAGAGTGACAGATTTAAAAAAAAAAAAACAAACGAATTTTGTTCAGAATCTATAAGGAACACTTAGTCCTGAGACTTTCAAGCATGAGAAAATCTGTTTGTTTGTAATTATTTATTTATTTATCTATCCCAAATAGCTTTGAAATAGCTTGACTCTATTGTCCTTGGAGACAGTGGATCTTAAATTCACTTAAAGCTTCATTCAATACTACAAGACCAGTACATTAATCAAGTGACAGGCTTGGAAAACTCACAATAAAATTTTTAACCATAAACTCTTGGTGCCAGTGGGTTGGAAGCACCCACTGTTAAGTGCTGCTGCATTTGGCATCACTCCTGAGGAAACTGCCTCCAGGTGCCACAAAATCTTATTAACTTAAAATATCCAAGTGCACTGTTTCTCAGCTGTAGTGCAGCAGCCCTTAAGCTCATCACAGTGGATTTATTGTAGGGTTAATTCTGCTAGTTTAGAGAAGAGGTTTTTTTGTCATAGCAGACCACTTTTCTGTTGCTGGCTGACTTTTGCCTTCCTCAAACCCTTACCTTCAATCTTCATATATTCAGTGAAGATATAAAGAAAGTGCAGGACTATCCCTATGTGTATGTGATGCTGTGCTTTGTATTTTCTTTCAATTACAATGGCTTCAGGCCTAAAGCTTACTTATCATCTCTCCTCTATTTTTTGTTTCCTCTTTGTCTGGTTTTTTGCCAAGCAGACATCACGGCACCCTGGTCTCCCAGCCGGATGGAAGCTTTACCTCAGCATGGCAAACATCACCTCACAGAACCCTCTGCATTCTCTAGGAGACTCATACCAGAGGCATCAACAGAGCACCAAACAAAAGCAGTGTGGCATCCAGATGTCAATCACAGTCTGAGATTCCTGCAATATCAAACTCTCTAATGGTGTGGGAGGCTTGACTGGAGCCTCAGGAGGAAAATCAGCAGATATGATAGGATGAAGGGCTGGCTGGCCATGCACAGGGGTTCAGGGCTACATCCCCACCCGGGGATAATGGGCTGGTGTGTGAGGCTGTGCCTGCAGTCACAGACTTTTCCTCCAGGAGAGGGAGCAGGCCAAGATTTTAGACTGCCGTTTTGTGGGCATTTGATTCTTTTTCTCCCTCTCCATAAAGAAGTAAATTTCACAGGAAAATCCAGCTGTACTTTCTGAGCAGCATGAGGTTGCATTTGTCTCCTTTATATGAAAAAAAAAAGGACTTGGTAAAAGTTGGGGAACAGAGAAAGAGGAGAGAGACAGTTTAATACTCAACTAACTGGGCATGCAGAAGTTCTGTATTCAGTCCTTTGGTGATGTTTGGGTCCTTAACTTTAGATATAAAGCTTACTTTGCATCCAAGTGACTTTACATATTGAGGTGAAGATCGATATCTGTGAATAACAGCAAAGTAAACTGCAGCCATACAGGTTCCTGTGTGGTGCCACTGGTATCATAAAGTCTCACTGTGCACCTTTGTACTCCACTAAGCTCCACTGTTTCCCATCAGTCTTGAATTAGCTATCATCAGAATGCATGAGGTCATTAAGGAGGTATTATTCTTGCTCTCAGTAGGGTAATAGGTTGTTTTACAATTAATATTTAATGGGAGTGAGTTTGGAATCTCCAGGAAGTCATTAATAGTTGATCTGCTTAAAGGGGGGTTATTTGGGTTCATCCCATCTACAGTAATTATAATACACGTTAGCCTGTGGGCAGCAACCATTCAGGGTCCTGGGTCCTGAACCCTGAGGGGAGTAAAGGCCTGTCTGAGTGAGGAATAGGTAATTCATATAAGATGGGGAAAGAGGTCTCTGAGAATAAATACAGAGTATAAAATTACACCTAAGGCTATTAACCTTTTTGTTTAAATTTAATTTTTTTTTTTTTAAATCCTTTATTTAGGCATGCCTTTATTGTTGCATTCTGAAGTAAAAATATGGTACAAAGCTAAGGCCAAATTTGCTCACAATGCAGATCATCAGACTTCAAAGCAATTCCAAGAGGACTAAATATCACAAAAAAGCAAATGAAAAAATATATAAACCTTAGGTTTAGGCAATTAGTAGAGAACATCAGTGGGTAATATTTTATAAAAACACAAATACCTTATTTATCCAAAACCACATTTTTTGGTTGACTGCAGCTATTTGTGATGCTATGCCAGGTTTGGCAAATAGCTACACCCCACTATAAATACTATTTTCTAATAGGAAATAGTTCATTTAGACAGTTTATAAACCAGGTATTTTAATTTTTTGTTTTAAATCAATCAATCAATCACTCTAAAAATAAATAAATATCTATATCTGTATATCTCAAAAGTTTATAGATTTTTCTTTAGAAGTTACTGAAGCTGAAATGTTTCAGTTAGCATGGAATAATCAGGGGCGTTTGGGAATTTTTTGTGTTTTTTGTTTTGTTTTTTGTTTTTTTTTTGGGGGGGTGTTCTTTTGTTTTGTTGTTTTTTTTGGTTTTTTTTTTTTAAACAGCTTATGAAGGTTTAGTTGCAATTTTTTCCAAGAATCTGAAAATTCAGGCATTCATATACAAAGCATGGGATGACAAAACCCTCTGAAGGCCCAGCAAAAGTCTTCATTTCACCCTAGATAGAGAAAAGCTTGAGATCTTACAACTTACTATTCAGATGATATTGGTATTTATGGAAGTGAAACTGGAATATTCGAAACTTTAACTGAGTTTCTATGTGGAAAGTCCTTCAGAGTGATTCTGAGTTATTCAGAGGATGTGAACATAAAGCTGAACATTTCTAAAAGGCCCCAAACCTTTTCCATCCTTTGCAGTGTTCTTAGCAAGCTTGGCTGCCACTGGGAGCACATGGTGCAATTGAATTTATTGCTGCTTATTGATCCAGGTTGTCTTGGTTTAAGGCAAATTTGGGAGGAAACTTTCGAATGGGATCCTTCTAGAAAGAAAATTTAAGTGATCTTTCTTTTTTCTATTGGTTTGAGAAAGACTTTTTTGGTGAAAAGGTGAAAAAAAATGAGTACCAGCAAAGTACTCGCAAACATGAAAATATGAATGATATTAAACAATTATTATTAGACTTTTATTAAATTAAAAATTAACAATTATTATTAAACTTTTCATTGTTCTGAAGAGATGGCAAATTTAGAGAAGTTTTTTGTAGGTGAGAAGTTTTTTTGTGGGTGTGTCTTAGGCTTTCTCTCAGTCTCTCCGGGGCTCAGGTCCATGTCCTGACTGCAGTGCAGCTTGCGAGGCCCTGGACAATAGTCCTGGTATTCCCAGATCGAAGAATGGCTGAAGAATTCGAATGAACTTCTGGCTTCAGTTAACTAAAAAACCAACTCAAAGCAAAGGAGACAGCAGCAGACAGAAACAGACAGGAGACTGTGCAGACAGCACAGTCCAGGAACAGGAATGCTGAGGAGTGAGAGCAGTTTCTGAAAACAAACTGCACGCTTCTTCTCCCCGCCCTTCTCTCTTGGAACCTGCCTTAAAGGTGCAGAACTCAAAACCCAACATAAACAGAACAGGACATTGGAGATACAAGCATCATAAAGTCACCCTTGGACATTCTATGCCTTATCCCCATATCGTCTGCTTACTACCAAAATTAATATATATTCTAATTTTACACTCCTATTTATACATACATATATATTTGCTGCTTGGTTGGTGTAACTTTGGATTTTGACTAACAAGGTAGCCTTTGCTAGATGTTGCTCTTAATTTTTAAAAGATCCCCCACCCAATGCTATCAAGGTGGTTTTTAACAATCTACTGTATCTTTCCACTGTGCCTGCAGCTGGTGCATTGCAGGGGATATAGCACACCTACTCAGTGCCATGCTCCCTAGCCTGGCTGTTGATAAGGCTGTTCTTGAAATGAATCTCATTGTGTGACTCAATCCTTTTAAGGGTACTATAGTTCCAAAGGACTTGCTTTTCAAGGTCCAGGATGGTGTTAGGGGCCGTAGTGTGAGGTACAGGTANTGCAGGGGATATGGCACACCTACTCAGTGCCATGCTCCCTAGCCTGGCTGTTGATAAGGCTGTTCTTGAAAAGATCTCATTGTGTGACTCAATCCTTTTAAGGGTACTATAGTTCCAAAGGACTTGCTTTTCAAGGTCCAGGATGGTGTTAGGGGCCGTAGTGTGAGGTACAGGTAGGTTTCTAACTGTTCTATGGCAGCTTTTACCACTGTGAACACATAGTGCTTGCCTTGGCGTGTCTGGGGCAGTGTGATGTAGTCAATTTGCCAGGCTTCTTCACACTTATATTTGGACCACCACCCCACATACCAAAGGGGCTTCACCCTCTTGGCCTGCTTGATTGCAGCACACCTATCACAGTCGTGGATAACCTGAGAAATACTGCCCATGGTTAAATTTACTCTTTGGTTTCGTGTCCACCTATAGGTGGCATCTCTACCTTGATGACCTGAAGCACCATGACCCCATTGAGCTAGGAACAACTAGGGAGGAGATTAAAGAGAGCCTTCTTCAAATCTCGGCAATACAGATCAGAGGTGCCGGTACTAGACACAGGGAGAGAAGGTACACCCCACGAGCTGAGCTGTGTGAGCTCCCAGTGTGATTTCGGGGAAAATATGTAGCTTCAACTTCAGAACCTTAGTGGCTGGCCTGTAGTCACCCTAAGAAACAGGTAGACTCTGAGTGCTGACCTCTTCACATGCTAGTTCTGATCCTCAGCAAGGATAAGGAAGGCTCTCTGTGCTTCAGTCATCCTAAATTCTGTCTCAGAGTGATGTCCCTAATAATCTTGGCTCATATAAAATTCTAGTTTGTTCTCCAAAGGAACTTAAAAGAATGAGACTCAAGGGGTAAGCTCCAAGTCTGGACCAATAGCTCTTCTGGCAGGGGACTGATCTCTGCTGGTCCCTTGTGGCTGGCTTCAGCTCCTGTTCCAACAGGATAGTGAAGAAAAGCTGGATTTCAGTAAAGAAATAAAACCTTTAATCACCAAAAGAAGCCAGTATTAAAAAAACCAGAAAACTAATCCTTTCCTTCTATTAGAACAGATGTAGACTCATCAAAAAACATAGTTCAAACTTACACTCAGAAAGCCAAATTATAAATTAATCTGATGGTAGTGATGCAGATGAAGAATTGATGGATTTTTCATGGCTTTTAAAAAAATTCTTTTAATATGTTTAGCCAGCTCGCAAGATCCCAGGATATTGCTTTCTTATCTCTATATTATCTCTTGGTATATGGTTTTTGCAGCTTAAATTTCATTGTTACCCCTTCACAACTTGGAATTTGTGGAACTGGTTTCATATCACCACTAAGTTATGTCAATTTTTCTGTGTCTGTTATTAATTAGCTTTGCCAGCGTTTGATGAGCTGGAGGACTTGCCTTTGTGTATCGAAGAATGAAATAAGTGAAGATATACTACTGTTGCTGATAGAAGTTGACCTTCGTGCTGTGTCGTTTCTGAAGTCCTCCAGTTCTGAAGCTGTTTGTGTGCCCAGAGTGCATCAGAAACCCAAGGCTTTGGCTGAAGTTTCATCAGGATTACAAGAAGATATGCTGACCTGTGTCAGTGTACAACACATGACAAGTGTCAGAAAATGTCAGGAACTACTGTGAACACATTTGATGAGAAATCAGTGAAACAAAAGAAATATTATTATAGATAGTGCTAGTAAGTACTGCGGTGTTATGTTTAATGCATGCTTTTAGATGATCTCACTGTACCTAATAAATGTATCAGAAATGAAGTCTAATTAAAAAGAACCACAACGTGATCCTGACTTCATTAAAACTGTGCATTTTCCTGCATTTAGTCATGCATGTAGATACTTGAAGCAAGATCCTAATGCAGAGACACACTTCCACATTTGTAACCTCTTTCATTGTGATCTTGTAGAGTTTCAAAAAAGGAAGAAGTGAAAATTGAGATGGTATTGATCGATGTTACATGATCTCCAAAGCACCTTTCCCATAAATTTGTAAGATTTATTTTTATGGCAGAGCTGCTTCAGTGCTAAAGGCAGGAACCTTTGGATTCTGCATCTACAAGGACACTTTAACTGCTATGCTCCTGCTTCTCCAACTCTTGGATCTTTTTTAATGTATATGGAGAAATATCTTTGAAGAGAAGTGTTTTGCTGCTATTCAGAGATGAGAACTGTGGGTTTGAACAGCTCCTCTGGGCTCCAGACAAAGGCAGACAGTCCTGATTTTTTGTTTACTCTTCTCTAACTTGACATTAAGTCATAGATAGATTCAGCAACAACATCCATTTTATAGGTTTTGTGCCAAAAATATAACTGTTTCTGAGGACTCTGAGCTTGGATGTGATTCCTTAGGAGGAATCTATAAAGCGTGTCCACAGCACTGCTGCCTCTCCAGGCTTCTCTGATACCCTCTCCAGGGAGAGCACAGGAAGAATTAGCAGTTCTTTAGATGAACGATTTTCTTTCCTGCAATACTGTGATCTGAGTGTAATAAACTTTCATCTAGGCCAGAGACAGAGGGAGCTTAGGCCAGGAATTCTGTAGCTGCTGAGCTCAAATTTCCCTTTTTGGTTTTTGTAAGACTTTGGACACCCAGAAAGCTGATTTCTCAGGTCTCTCTGCTCTCAGTTTGCACTGCACTGCTGTCCCTCAGCCACCTGTCCCCGCCCTTCTGAGGACAGCCCTTCACCATTCCTGTCTAGTCGGGTGTAAACAAACCTTTTTAGGTCATCATTTTGGATTTAGAATTCCTAGTGTCCTCCTAAATTCTGTTTTATATTCTCATGTCTTTATTCAATTCTAAATCAAAAGAGGGTGTGTACTCAGTCTTAAAGGTTAAAGGATCTGATTATCTCCCCTGACAGGGAACAGTGTCTCAAGGTGCTGTGCAAATCATATTTGAGTGCCTCTTATTTAAGAAGGCAATCTTTCATTTGCCTTTGCTTTTTGTCAATTATATGTCAATTTTCTTCAGTTCCACTGAACTAGAAATTTTCCTTCCACAGGATAAAATGAGCAAGCAATTGAGTATTGTGTGAAGTAGAGGCAAAAATCAGGAGGAACACTTTTTTTCTAATATAAGACTGTCTGAGTCCTAATGGCCACTTAAAATCTGAGCGTTGAAGCTTGTAAAATTTAATTTGTTCATAGGTCATCTGTATGAAAACATGATCTCCACACTGGTAATGTGAGTTTTGCTGGTGGGGGAAAAGGCTTGTGACTTAGTTCTCATCTTTTGCAGTTTGTTGTACGGGAAGTGTGGTGTTTGCAACACGATGTCATGTAATGGAAATAAATACTCTTGCATAAAAATGATTATTCAGGGTAACAGACTAAGAACAATTGCTAGCAATTGTAATCACAGAACCATAAAACCATAGAATATACTGGGTTGGAAGGCCCCCACAAGGATCATCGGGTCCAGCTCCTAGCCCTGCACTGCACCATCCCCAGGAGTCACACCATGTGCCTGAGAAGGCTTGGTGCTGTGACCACTGCCCTGGGGAGCCTGTTCCAGAGCGCAACCACCCTCTGAGTGAAGAACCTTTTCCTCATATCCCACCTGATCTTCCCCTCAAACAACTTCAGGCCACTCCCTTGGGTCCTGTCACTCATCACCAGAGAGCAGAGATCAGTGCCTGCCCCTTCTTTTCCCCCTCATGTGGAAGTTGCAGACTGTAATGAGATCTTCCCTTCAGTTTCCTCCTCTCCAGGGTACTGACCAAGAGCCCTCAGCCACGTTTCATATACCTTTCCCTCCAGACCCTTCATCATCCTCATGGCTCTCCTTTGGATGGTCTCTAAAAATTTAATGTCCTCTTTATATTGCGGCACCCAAAACTGCCCCCAGAACTCAATGTGAGGCTTCTCCAGTGCAGAGCAGAGTGGTACAATCCCCTCCCTGGCCTGGCTGGTGATGCTGTCCCTGGTGCCCCCCAGGACAGGGCTGGCCCTCCTGGCTGCCAGGGCACTGCTGG
>VYXF01009540.1:12352-27403 GCA_013397295.1 Polioptila caerulea
CCTCTTGGGAGGGGATTTTATACTGGCTCAAGGGAGGCCGAGGAGACACAGGACACCAACCTATCACAGGATTGGACCTGGGCAGGGCAAAGGGAGGTAATGGGACAGGACTGGACCTGGGGAAGGATTGACAGGGAAGGGTCTGGAATAGGGGAAAGGAATGTCAATACATGGGAGACAAGGGGGGTAGGGCCCAGGAGATTGACATGTGCTGAGGCCAGAGCTAGGGGGAATGCCGGGATAGGACTAACTCAGGGAAACAGGGGACACTGGAACAAACCATACATAATGCAAAGGTATAAAACTATAACAAATAATCACAGTACATATGCATCTAGGGGGTAGGGGTAGGAGAGTCTAAATTACATAATAAAACACAGAATTCACACTGCAACAGGTGCAGACTCTGGCACTTGTTAAACTTCATACAGTTTGCAATTGCCCATCTCTCTAATCTATCAGGTTTTGTAGATGATCAGAAGGGTATTAGCTCCATAACCTGCAGTTTTGTTTTATCCTTTGTTTTCCATGCCATTTTTCATGGTAATGGAGATCTTCCCTAGTGGTTTCATCCACTATTATGTAACGGCAAGGAAAAGCAAAATATGTAATAATTTTACCAGCAGAGAAATCCAGCATTAATTCAGTGTGTTGGTACCATTGGTTTTAATTTTCAAGTTTTGGATTTCTTGTTTACATAGTTAAGTAAATTTGGCTTTCTGTGTTAATGACTGAATTTATCTAGCTTGTACTTTAGATTTTTTTCTGTAAAAGTGCCCTACAAGAGGAAGAAGTGTATTTATTTTTCTCTCTCAGATATATCTGTGTCCATTTGTTTCGATCATCTCTCCAAAGAGATGCCAGAAGGCAAGTGCAGCACCTTTCCTCATGTCTCAGGATGAGGAGGATGAATTGATAACGGGGTGATCTGTGCTGACTTAAGCAGGCCCCTGTATATGACTCCCTGCTGCTTTCCCTGGCTCTTTGTGCCCACTTGCCCCAGAGGTTCTCCATGTGCAAAGGCAAAGATAAGAGGAAGGTTTACATGAACACTTTCATTTTTCCTCTGGAAACAAAAGTCATGCTGCAGTGCTAGAAACACTGTTTTATTTTTGTTCTCTTGTTTTTTATTTTTCTGCTGTTATTTTTATTTCTTGTTTCTGGGTGGATGATAAAACTGATTTATCTTAAATCAAAGATCTTCTGCCTCTTTACTTGGTGAGAAAGAGGGGCCAATCCCAAGTGCAAAGAAGTGGATATTTTTATTGCCAACATCTGTAATCACTGAGATTAACCACTTCTCTATTTACTCTGTTTCATTTGGGAACATTTGTTTTTAGCTTTATTTTTTTTATTGCCATTTTCCCTCCTAAGCCACTACGACAGTCTGAAGATCAAGAAGTCCCAGCAAAGATCAATAAATACTTTATAAAATATTTTTTTCCATTTTTAAGAAACTGAAGTAATTAAAAAATAACAGATGACGCTGCAGAATGTTAAAAAGGCTTGATGGAAAGAAATGGGGGCAGATTTCAAGGAATTAATAGCTAAATCTGCCTCAATGTCATTCACATAATTTATAATGTGAGGATTTAGTGAAAGCATAATGTAACTGTATCTATTTGATAAGCGAAGAAATACTGGGCTGTGTTATATGACAGAAGGGCAATATTTTGTACAAATGAACTCTGTACAGAACTTATGCGAGGAAATTTGTAGTACTTTAACCAGACTCTGTTTTTCATACCCATATCTTATGATATGATCCCATCCCTCACAGAGGGTGTTTCTACAGAATAAAAATATTGTTTTATTTGTCTAGTGAACATTCTGTTTATTTTGAGCATTTTAAGAATCAATAAAGGTTTCCATCAGTGTAATTACAGAGAAAAATATGTGTACCAAAGATAGAGAACTGTAAGAATAATTAAATAGTAGACTGGAGAGGAAGAGAGAATAAAGGGCTGTGAAGTGTGGTGCTGGCTTATTTCAATAGCTAACTGCATTCCCCAAGTGAAAAATAGACAGCAACAATCTACCCAGGAGTGATAGTTGCAATTATTACATGAATAAATGGAAAATTAACAAAATGGTTTGGTTTGATTTGGTGAGGTTTTTTTTAAATTTCATTATTTAGTAATATGCTTTAATGCTTCTGATGATGTAATCTATTTTTAATTAGGAATTATATGAACTAACTGCTTTCAAATGTTACCATTTTTGAAAAATTCACCTGTGAAAAACTGAGCCTGTATGCAGCTGGTTAAAGGTAGTCTAGGGCACAGTAACTTAACATTTTTGTTTCTTTGCATATCATAAGTACTGCTGAAAAAATGGACAGACAAATGAAAACACTTCTATTTGTTCTGGTAAAGACAATATTATGCAGGCAAGTGGTCTCTTTACTCTGAGAAATAGTCATGATGTGTTTCTTGGTTTCCAAAATATGCAGGAGCAAAACATCAAAGAAATAATATGCTTCTAACATTAACACAGTTCACATTTCAAATCCTGCCCGGACTGCTTGGTTGTTTTGTTTGTTGTTACTGAATTAAAATTGTAATGTTTTTCATTGCTGTGAGAAATGTTTCCTTATTCAAATCTTTTTCTCCAAATGTGATTCTCTAAACATCATTCTCAAGGTACTCAACATCTAATAATGAAGAAGTGTATGCTTGTTCTGTCTCTTTGGTCTTCTTCTTTGATGTGTTATGAACATAGATTTCACTTTCATTGTGTTTCCTAATTTTATTGTTAAGACTGAGCTATATGTTCAGTCACTTAGTGTGGAGACTTTTTGAATATATTCATTATTCTCCTCTAGATGATAGTTTGATTTGGGTCCTGTTCTCATTGCTTTTTGTATCCCTTGAGGAACAGAGGGTTTAGGTTGTTCTTTTTCATGTTATTTGTTCTCCTTGTAACAGTGGAAAAAAATGTACTGGTGTGTTCATTCCATAAATAGAGAATTTGGTGAAAAGGAGCTCAGGTTTTTTTCCAAACATGAGGTTGAGAGATGAAAAGGAAAATTAAATCAAATAATACTACAGAATATCAAATACAGAAAATTAATATAAAAAAAACAAATCCACAGAACACCAGAAGACCAGAAGTCTACAGCTACAATGCATGTTTAGAAAGCAACATGATATTGAGGCAGGGCATCACAGAGGCAGTGAGGGGCTGTGACTAACTCAGTGTTGTTAAAACATCACCTGGGTAAAACGCTTACACAAATGTACACACAGAGTCTTACAGCATCCTCCACTGCCTAGTGTCCCCTAGATCTTCCCTTGTTTCCCTCCCTCACCATCCCTGTATCTATAAAAACAATCTTTTCAGTGACTGGTGTGGTTGTTACATGGTTACTGCAGCAAAGTACTCTTTAATATTTTTTACATTTTGTGATCTCGGCCTTTCTTCTGGCCAGTGAATTTGTGTCTCCCTCTTGGTTCTTACAGCTCAGTGCTTTTGTCTCATTCTTTTGCCTGGAGATTCCCACCTGCACTGTGAGGCCCCTTTCTGCCTGTGCTGCTGAACTGCTGGAGCAGAGCCACCATCAAGCTGCTTTTGACTGACTCAGGTTAGGTAACTTTGGATGTGAGTTGGGTACAGGGATCATCATCAGGTGTAGTTATATCTAAGGACAGAAGTGCATCCACAAACACAGTGACAAGCAAAGCCTTAGCTGGTCCTTAACATTTGTTTTAAGTAGAACTCTGGAAGAGGATATGGCATTGGAGTACATGTCATTCAGTTCAATGCAAATATCTATCACTTCCTATACTCAGTGCATAAATGTATGCTAATAGTCACCTTCTTCCCTGAATAAAGTGTTTTCCTAAGTTTTAACTTCACCTGAATTTCTGCAAACTCAGCTTCCCACTTGTTCCTGTGGATTCTGTGACATTTTCTACTCTTTCATTTGACTTCATGCTCTTCTCCATCACAATCCACACCAGCTCCACAAACACATTCAGGTCTACCAGGTTTCCCATTTCTAAGCTTCGTGATTTCACTTATGTTGCTTCTAATACCTAGAAAAGGTCAGTCATGGTTTCAAAATGTTGGGGTTTTTTTAGGATTTACAGACTTAATCCTTTACAACTCCCTTATGAAACTTCTCCTGAGGGTTTGGTTGTTTGTTGGTTTTTTTTCTTACAACTAACACCACTCTATTCTCATTTATGTCAAAATAGTATGTCCTCTCTTGCTTTTTTGTGTTATTATAATACAGGATTTTCAGCAGTAATGCTTTTCTTTTTCTACAAGAGTGATGCTGCATGAGAGAGTTTAAGAAGCTTTGACTGAGGTTTGGCAAATGGATGTATTTTTAGAGAAAAAAGACACACACAGACATCCTTCAGGATTATACTTAACTAAGGATTTTCCAAGTTCTTATGCAGACTTGAAAAAAGGCTGATAAGCCATTGACATTTTTTCTCAATTAGTTGAATAAATGGTATCATACCTCTCTACAAAACTTTAATTTAAAGCTGTTCTATGCAGACATAATGCTATTTTTGTGTTAATTAAGAAACTTGCAGATTTACTGAAGTCATCCCATCTCACAGTTGCTGTGCCAACAGGTGTTTTGTTTCATTTGGGGATAAATTGCCTGCAAATGCTTTGTGGCACACAAAAAAGCATTTCTCATTTCTTTAAGGATGTCAGATCAATAAATAGCTCTATCATTAGAAATGCCATGAAGATGGCTAGACATTGTGCACTCGATTGTTATTCATTAAAAACCAAGCTTTTACAACATCCAAAACACTTTAAAATTGCCAACACTTTCACTTTTCATAAACTTATAGTGGAAAATTTTGTCTTTAAATTTTCTATCTTCTCAGAATTTTTACTGACCTTTTTTACAAACAGCTTTTATGGACAAGAGTGCATACTTTCCTATTGGTTTTTACAAAAAATATGTAATTAAATGCATGAGAATTCAAACAAAAATGGTAAATGGAACAGATATAATATTACCAAAAAATGACAACTGAAATTTTGTCCACCTGAAAAAAAAATCTGTATTGTATCACAGGGAAATGAATTTTTTCTTTTTTAAGCAGAGATATTCACATCTTTAACTAAATGAGAAAGAAAAATATCATGTGGTTTAAAGTTAAAATTTAACTGAACATGGTTTTGGGTATTATCTTTAGTTGCCATTTCCACTAACATTCTATTGTTGAAAAGTTATTGTTATATTGTTAATAGCTAAGATAAGGATAAAAAGAGCTGGTGATTATGTATGTTGGCTGTTCCAAAGACTTAGAAAGGGAAATAATATTTCATTAGTTTCTGGGTGAATATACCAAGCAGGATGAGATATTTCCTGGGTAAGCAAGGATTTGGAGTCCACACCTGCAGGAACTGGTTCTGTGGCTTTGTATAACTTAGAAGTAAAATTTCTGCTTTTCAGGCCGTGTTCGGTTTCCCCAGAGAAAGTTCAGTTCCTCCAGCACTGTTTTGTATGTTCCCTTCCTATTATGGCGTGAAGCAACACTTAATGGAACAGGACATATTATTTTAGGATTATTATGTGCCCAATCTGCTTGCCAAATCTCATTCTGAATTCAAAATACCTGCTGAATCAGCTTCAGAGCATTCTTCTACTTCTGTAAGTTTTATGCAATGCTGTGGTTTTCTCTGTGTTCTGTCTGCCCTGTTCCTACATGGTTTCTTAAATCTGTATTTATATCAGAGGATTAAAATATTACAAGTAATTAAAATTATCCCTATTAGTGACACAAGCAGTACATTACTGAATTAAAACCATTAGTTTAATCCTTGGTTCAATGGTGCAATGCATTCACACCTACAATGGACTCCCTGGTTTGCTCAGTGGCAGTTTTCCCTGGGGAGAAGGCAGTGGGATGAGGCAGAGGTTCCCCTGCACTCCTTGGGTCCCACAGACACAAAGAGGCACTGCAGGACCAGCCCAGCCCAGCCCAGAAAAGGCGCAGGGAACTCCATCTCTGGCTATGGGACATGCCACACTGCAGAACTGGGAAGCACAGACCAAGGCTTGCATGGTTTTCTCTTTCTGACCAATACATCTATAACAACACTGGTATTTGGCATGGATTAAAAAACCCCTGCAAGCACATGTGTAAATAAATAAAATGGCAAAGGTGGTGTCATGCTAAGCAGACCAAACTGATTGTGAAATGCATGCTCATGCAAAGAACATTGAACAATGGTTCAAAATCTGAGCAGAAGCAGATAGCAGAAGTTGGGGTTCACTGTATAAAACTATGATCTCAGACCTTTAAGGGTACTTAGGTCCTTTACTCAAATCTTATTTAATGGAGGCACTTATTTAAATCTTATTTAATTGCCACTGAAGGCATGCGAGGCAGGTAATATTTTCTTAATCACTCAAAAAATCTTTAGCCTGTTTGGAGAAATAGTATCACAGAAAGGCCCTGTTCAGGTTCCTATTCCAGATCTAATGCCATCAATAAAGCTTCAGAGGTTGTTAAAGTGTCTAAAAGCTTCAGATGTTGAAGTCAAAATTACATTTTATGTGACTCACAGACCAATACATCACTTTCTTTTTTCAGTGCTGTTATTTCCTGAATAACCCTTCTAAAGCAAAATTACATTGGGAAGAATGAGATACAAGGCCAGTGGAGAGGTTATGTATTGTAAATAAGAAGGATACACTTTTTCTTTTTAGTAAAGTCGGTTATATTTTTAGTAGTCCTTATGTATACAAGTTCAGCATAACCCATTTATTGTCTTCACATATGTATTACTGAGAACTCCTTTTCTTGCTCAATTTATGCTGAAGTCTAGGGAAAGAAGTTGTCTTTGAAACACCTGGAAGTTTACTGTTTTGTGACTTCTAATCTCCAAACCACTCAGAAATGAAGTAGCAACTCATTACAAGCACCTGTCACTCTTCTGTCTTATCTGAAGTTCTTATTCTCTTGAGTGACTTTAACAGCATTAAATCAACACTGTCTACTCAAGAGTTGCCAGTCCTAAGTGCTAACTTTTTTTGCCAGATGATCTCTCTTTTAATCTGATTCTGTGGAAAGCAGCAGGGTGTGCCAGCTCTACAATTTATCCTCAATAAAAGAAATCAAAGATGTTATTTTCTTATTTTCTGAGCTCTGCTTTATCTCATATTGTGGAATTTTCCTCCCTGACTGGTAACAGCAGCTCAAGTCAAAAGCTGTGAAAATGGCAGAGAATGATGACTTCTGGTGACACTCATTGAATGTGCTGACATACCATCAGAAGAAAAAAATACTTCTCTATGATAACAAATTTGACCATCTAGCACCTGACATTTGGCAAACTCCTGAACATTTTGGAAGTGGATAAAATCTGTTTGTTTTACTTAAAAGTCAGCTAAAGGAAAGTCCTCTAAGACATAGATTACTGTAGCAAGATGAATTTTTGATTTTGATGGCAACAGAGACAGTGCAAAATTGAAATACTTCTTTCTGCAACTGGCTGTCCTCCCTCTCTGTTATGGTTCCTGCTCTCGAGAGCAGAGGAAGTAGGACAGAGCTTAGATTTGCATCTCATTGCTCCAGTTCATATCTCAGATCAAGCCATTGATGGGGAGTTATTGAACCCCTCTAAAACCACACTAACGCAGTGGACTGTGCACACACAGAGCTGTGATTCTGTCCTGCTGATGCAGAAGTAACAGAATTATAGAAAAAAGGGAGAGCAGACAACTCCACACTGAGGTCTTAGTCAGCTATGACTCGATTTGACATATTCCAGAAACTGCGTGTTCTGGGCATCGCAAGTGGAAAGAGACTGCTGGCTGGGATTTACGATTATGAGCTGGCCTTGTGAAATTTCATCTGAACTGAGGATGCCTCAGCCAGCCAGAGAGCTAGGAGGAAAGGCTGGAGGCAGAGAGAAATTCTTACTTCTGTTCCAGTTTTCAGCAGTTCAGAAAACTTCTAAAGCCTGTGTTTGTGAAAGACTGGCATTTACAGCCTGAAGGGCTTCAGTGCCTCAGCTGCCACTCTGTATTTGGATGCTGCCTTCCAGCTCTCTTTGAAAATTCAGCTGAAAAGGAAGGTGTCAGTTTCTGTCCACCTTTTCTTTAACAGAGGACTTTCAGAGGCAGTTCAAACTATCTTGCATATCCCAGAAGTTGTGCCTTCACTTCTTGGTTTGAGACTAGAATTATAGAAGTTTATTCACTGCTCTTCTGTTAAAGTTGTACCACTGTGCAGAAAGAAAAATAAGACTGAGAGTGCCAGAAAGAAGAAGAAAGTAAACAACTGGGAATGTAACTTACAGCCTCATAACACGCAGCCTGGTTCAGGAAGAGGCCAAATCAGATACTCCTTCTGTATTTTATTTGTGGATTCTTCAGTGCCAAAATGCGTAAACAATCCTTGGGGCAGGGAGCAGAGCCTGGGGGAGGGATCACATCAGATCACTGAAGAACAGAGCTGCGTTCCCTTTGCTTACTGTTTCTGTGCTTCTGAGCCTTGTGCTCTTTCTGAGCTGTTACATCTGCATGGTACCCTGTGTGCTGAAACCAGTAATGACCTGAGTACAGCATGAGCTGTACTCAGGCTATTATTTTGTTTTGAGAAACATAATATATGAGACCAAGACAGTGTGCTCATGGGCTAATTTGCTTCTTTCCATCAGTACATACTAAGCCATACTCTGGTTTTTGCATGACTTAAGCATTACTTGTATCTCTGAAGCTTTCCAAAACCCAAGGACTAGCTGCTATGCTATATCATAATCCTGTTAAGCAATATGCTTCTAGTGTTAAGTCAAAGAGTTAAAACTAGCATTAAGTTGTCTGATAAGTCAACTTTTTCTTGGATAAGTTTCTATTCAGAGATTGGAATAATCCTCGAAAACTTCCTCATTGTATATATGAACTTTGTGACCTCTATGTCTTCTGGGCNGTCAAAGAGTTAAAACTAGCATTAAGTTGTCTGATAAGTCAACTTTTTCTTGGATAAGTTTCTATTCAGAGATTGGAATAATCCTTGAAAACTTCCTCATTGTATATATGAACTTTGTGACCTCTATGTCTTCTGGGCCAGCAATTTGCAACACCAGAGGGCAATATTCTGTTTTCCAGTGTTAGGTATTCACAACAGAGACCCACTGAGGCAGTAACACAAGTGCCAACTTGATAAATCAGAAACAGGCTATCCATACCTCACAATAACAAAATACTAACAGGAAGATTCTAGGAACAGCAGTCTTCTGCTTGACTTGTGTTATTCTTCAATAACTGTCATTATTTTGGTGGCTTATGTATAATAAAGCATACTACTTGGTTGCTATCATTGGCAATGCAGCTCATCACAGCCTCAGCAAAATGCTCTGAGTGCACCTTCTTATTATTCACGAGGCAGGGAGCTTGGGATTCTCCTGGTATGTTACATCCCATTTTTACAAAAAAAAAAAAACAAACCAGCCTTCATAATGGTTTATGCAACCACAGAAGAAGGTATATGTTCAAGCAGAAAGAGAACAAATTACTTCACTGGTGTATTTCCATGATGAGCTACAGCTAAACATCACTGAGCACTGAAATGGATTGTAATTGTAATCAGCTCCAAAAAATATGGAGATAAAAATCATTAAAAATCTATCCAAATCATGAAACTGAGGTCCATGCTGCAAGCAATAATTAACTGAAATATTATTCTCTATAAATGGCAGGGCTAGGTTCTAATTTTGGGACTTAAAAATTTCAAACCTCCTGCTCCCCCAATAATTGTGTCAAAGACCTGTTATGATGTGACCACCAAAATAAAATATTTGAAAAAATGGTTATAGGAAGAAATGCTGGGAAAATTAAGGTGGGGAATGATGACCTCTGTGTCCTCACCATTTTAATCTGGGCATAATGAAGCATTCATTAGCACATTGTATCTTTTAGATACCATTTTGAGTGTGTTGTACTCCTAACAGATCAGGCTTAGAGTGCAGTGAACCTACATGCTAATAGTGCTGGTGCTTTCCAGTTTATGTGCCAAATATTGAGAAGAGTGGTTACCTAAGTACTTGATATGACCTATCCCCTTTCAGGAAAATAGTTCAAGGCTAATATTTTAGTAATAGAAAATTCTATGCATATAGAGAATTCTTCTATTTCACTTATGTCCCTTCTCTTCTGTTTACAACTGTTACTTCCAATATTTATTCAAGATTGGAAGACTGGAAGGATTAAGCATTCAAATTTTTTACCTGAGAATTTATAATTATTTTGAATTTTGGTGTTATTTTAATGTCTACTTCAATTAGTTCAAGAGAAAATAAAATTTCAACTTTTGTAATAAGTGATAACTTTGCCTTATCTCATCCATGAAGTCACCATAGTGCAGATACTGTGTGACATGGACAGTTGCTTCCAAGTTGCATTTTATTCTTCTGCATGTTCTGTTTGTAGGTGGTTTTTCTGTTGTGAGAAGCTCTGAATAGCTCTGTAGAGCCCAGGAAGAAGTGGCATCTGTTATTGCCTGTTCACTGTAGAGAGCTTTTACAGCACCCGACCACTTCCAGACTTTCATGGAAAGAGGAAAATATGCTTCCTTCAGGCTTGGCTAGATTCAAAATTAGCTCCTGTTATTCCTTCATCATTTCATCTCTCTCCTTTTAGCAGTTTTGCACCATGAAAGGGCCTGGTATTACATATTCATGGTTGTAATTTTTGTGAACTTGGTGTTTATATTGCTTTTGAGGTAAAAAGTTCTCGACACCTGAGTAAAACTCTACTCTGCTTGACCTACCTTAAAGCATATTTCTTTAATTTCAGAAAGGAACAAGAATTTCTGTTCTGATTTAAATCTCACTTATTATGAAGTTTCTCTGTTTTCAAAATAGCCTCTCTAAACATAACTTAAAAAAAAAAATCTTTAAATTAAGGCAGCATCCCAAAAGGCACAGTAATGTATTAATAACTCTTGGAGAGACAACTTTTGTCTTTCTGAATTTGGCAGAGACATGGTGTAAGTATTGTCAGATAACAACTTCCCCAATTAACATAAATAGCATATGCTCAAATGGCTTTTGTTCCTAGTAAGGAACCCACTGAAATTGTTTGATTTTTTGGATACATGAAACATTTTACTAGTCATCCAATATGATTATCTGAAAGTTGTTATTTCCTGATTAATAATTTAAAGAATATTGGCAAGCACAGTTCTGAAAAGGGATTTGTCATCTTGTGCATTTCAAGAGAAAGACATGATTAATGTGTTGAATTGAAACAGGAGTTAGATGAAAGAAAGCCCCAGGTTATGTATGGAAAATATTTTCCAGCCATTCCTGATTTCCTCCAAGTCTCTAGAGAATTATTAGACATATAGATGTTTAATACACAATTTTCTTTTGTAGGATTAACCTAAGAGTGTGTGGAGACTTTGCCTTGAAAAGAAGTATGCGGACAGGATGATATTTACTTTTATTGCAGCTTTATTTTCCTGTTCTTATAATAAACCTCTTTGTTCTTCAGACATAATGCCCTGACATTACTTTTGATACAGTACCCTATCTTTCTAAGACAAAGATTGCTTTCAAACAATTTTTTTTGAGGTAACAATCACGCCTTAAAAGCAAATGTTTACTACAGGTAAAGGAAGGCTGGAGTACTAGAGGAGCTAAAGGTAATAGAGGAAGGAATATTGTTGGCAAAAAAAAGCTGTTTTAAATGTTAGTGAAAAGTGTACAAGACTTCTATAAGAGTCTTCTACTTTTTATCTAGAGATTTCCACTGTATACACTGCATAAGTTAAAAAGGCAACTCTTAGAAGCTAATGAATGTATTCATAAGAACATAATACAAAACATTGTAAGAAGTGAAGACAAGATAGAAATTACTCATCTTTACTCATTTTACATGTGTGTATAACCTTTGTATTAACTCACAGAAAGGCTATCTGCTGATAGCCAAAACGTTATGGAATTTCTTTAATTAGTTTGAATTTATTTCTCAGTTAAAAAAAAAAAAGAAAATAAAAAAGCAGAGAAAACCAAGACACTATCTTTACACAAAAATATTATTTTGAAAAAAGTAGGCATGGAGATGCATTTATAACAAGTTGACTTTGTGAGAATAAATCATAAAAGTACTGTTACTACCCATTTTTGTGTCAATTTTTATTCTTTTCTTTCTAGAAGTGTGCAAAGTCTGAACTGACAATTAAACAAATTCCTAGGAATATGATTTTGACAAGCTAAGCTCTTCCTTCTCCTGCCTCTGCTATCCTGCTGGCTACCTGCTCTTAATTGCTGCTTAATTGATTTAAGAAGGAATATGCTGTTTCTTTATTGAATAGGATTCTGAGAGTATTGAAACCAAACTGCTAAACTTTAGATGTTCACTGAAAGTTAGAAGAAGGAATTGAGAATTGACATCAAGTACACTTTTGTCTCCTGAAGCCTGATAGAAGAAAACGGTGCTTTTATAAAATAAAATGCTGCAAGAGAATGTCTGCTTGTGGTTTTCCTGTCCACTTTTGCCTCCTGTGCTGTTTTTCATTCCAAAAATTTTGGTCTGAGATAATATTTGACTGATTTTTTTACACACAGAGGTGGTATCTCCATCTAATATGGAAGATTTATAGCTAAGCTCACATCTATGTTGCCCATATTTTTAGAGGAAACTTGGCTCCCAGGGTACACAATGGTATGTATGATCTCCTTCACATATGCTGTCTTGGGAAATGAAGCATCAAACAACACCTACTGCAGGTATTTATTTTGCAATCAGCATCCATTAGTTCTCACCACATGTTTTCATATCCTTGTTTGTTGCAGTTCTGGTCATATCTTAGTGAAGAGTAATCATTTCTCATTCTTTGTAAATTCATTACTGATGTGCATTAGTTGCAAATTATCGACTAATAAAAAAATACTTCTGCTGAATTTTTCACAAGTTGCCAAACAAAATTTACAATTTCATAGCACTGTGTTATAAATGGATATTTTATTTCCTATTGTAACAGAACACAAATGTATAATTAAGAGTGGGACGAACAATTTCTGCAGTTTGTCCTTGGACATGTTGCCACTAATTTAATTTGGTTTCGAGCTGTTGGAATGAAGTATTCAAATGCAGCTCAGTCTGTGGCTTGCTAAAGAATTTTGGCCAGTGTTTGGAGTCTCCTGAAGCTCTTCAGAGCTGCCTGATGCTCCTAGAAACATTGGTGGGTTCTTGCGGGAGAAAATGGTCTTTTATGCAAAAATTACCCCTCCCCAGAGATTAATGATTTATTTCTATGACAAAAAACTCTTTTATTAACATTTGTATAACTTCAAACCCATTTTTACGTTATATATTTAGAATGACAGCCATGAAAATCTTCATGCAATCCCTCACCTGATAACTGTACAATCCAAAAATATCTGTATTACAAAGTATCATGAAAACACCAGCACATAAAGGAAAAATTATTATGAATTCAGATGGCTTTTCACTTGTAGATATGCTTTAGAAGTACCAATAATACACTCTTCTCTCTCAGTTCAACCTCAGTCCCTGCATTTTTCCCTGTGCCTTCTTATTTAGAAGAGAATGAGTTAATATGCATTTAAAAAAACCCCTAAAGATAAAAGGGAAAAAAGTAGTCTTTATTTCCTGTGATTTTCTGTAATTTTCCTTTAGATTCAAACCTCTAAATTATATAGGGAAATATGGTGCCACTTTCACATGCAAACTATTTTTAGAGAACATGAATAATTACACCAGATGGTTGTTTAATTCTCTTGGCATTATCTCTACTGTACATTTATGGCTTAAAGTAATATTTCCTTACACTTTTCAATAGCTGTAGAAGGTCATGGGTAAGTCCTGTTTTGTTATTTACATCTGATTGCTTTTATAGATGTATTTCAATGATACAGCTGTTGGTGGACTACAAAGATGCTGATCTACAGGCTTGTAGTAAATCATTCAGCTCTTGGGGACAAAGAAGTTTGTTCATAAGAAAACTTTACATCTTTGACTGCAGATTGTTGTTAGTGTTTTATTTACAAAGGAGCACTACTCATTCTATGATTGCCTTCATTTAATCTCCCAGGATTTACTAAAATTACCCCTTTCAATTGCATCTTCATTTTATGCAGCAGTGAGAACAGAAGAGGTGTTTCTTCACATTCTGCATACCTTGACTGTACATCTGAGGATGTGCAGAAAAAATTTCTGCACTTCAGTCTCTTTGGTTGCTTAGTGAAATAGCCTAGGCAATTACTTCCTTCTAAACTCCTAAACATTTGGACCAGTGTAAAAGATGTACTCTTTAGGTGTTATTTCTGAAAGCCACAGATTGTTATGTGTCAAAGTTAATTCGACTGATGTAGAGAGCTCAAAAGCACATATTCTCAGGAAATATCTTGCACTAGACTGAGGAGGATGAAAATTTTGTATCAAAAAAACTTTGGAATTGTATTTTTGTCCCCTTCTGGAGCAAAAATAAAACCTTTCAGACACTTAAATAAGAAGGGAAATATATCAAAGTAACTGGCTTTGGCTTCAAAATGCAAGTTATTCTGTTTAATAAGTGTATTTATAACCCATGTTGCTTAGAAAGCTGGCCTTAGTCATAGAAGCCATCTGTTGTGTTTAATTTCATAAATTTTGATCTGGCATATCTCTGGAGAAGGCAGAATAAGACATTTCTTTTGTTGCCTTGCTCAGGCTATTGTCCTAACCTAATAGGTTATTATTTTGGCTCTAATGAATATGTCGGTGTATTTTCGTTTTGTTAGGAAGGTCCTGATAGTTCAGCTATGTCTGGGCTATGGGGAGATGTAAGAAAACAGAGAAATCCTGGTGATTTTTGACCCTCCTGAAGCTGGAAACATGAAGCAACCCAGTAACAGGCTCACACTCAGACAAATTCAGCTAAATTCAGCATATATATGTATATATATTTAGCAATTTCTATATATATATGTGCACCTGCAATTTATGTGCAACAAGCAAAAAATTTTGCACTCTATGCAGCAATTGACCTTTTATTATCCTCACCCAGATGAGGGGGTCTGGGCTATGAAAAGAAATCTGGTTTAGGACAGTGGGAAGGGAAG
>VYXF01009543.1:0-18057 GCA_013397295.1 Polioptila caerulea
TATAATATGTATTTATAACACTGCTCAGTCTGTACTTGCTGTTACTACATGAGCATATAGTTCATTAGCACTCTCAGAAGACACATTAACAATAGGATTTACAAGCAGTTTATCCCAACAGTTTGAGGAGATGAATGCAGAGCTGGAAAAGGATAAAGAGCGTGCTGGGAATCACCTTAATGAGTTGAAGGTCAGGATCTTGAGGAAGTAACAACACAAAATGAAAAGCTCAAGGTAAGTCATCTGTAGCTATGTGAGGATGAAGGTGTTCTGTGGGATGCGCTGTCCTCAGCTTTGCAGTGCCGTGTCTCCAGAAAACCTCATTAGCAGTGTCCGTTCTGAGCCTGCTCTTCAGGTTTGTTACACTTTGCTTCCAGGTACAATTCAGTGAGTCTGTGGCTCCACTTACAGTTCAGTGCGTTGGTGACACCGTGCGGCCACCGCTGGAAATTGTAATGGTTTCCTGCCTGTGTCCCGTCCCGATCATTGAGTGCGGTTTCACCGTGACTGGTTGAAACTGTTGTCACGTCTTTACAAGTAGTGATCCCTCTCTCACCTTCCCCATGCCCTGTGCAAGTGGAACCAGAGAACAGAAACAATCAGGGAACTTGTGTGGGGAGAGAGACTCTTGAAAGAGTCAATAAATTTATGCCTTTCCCGGTGTAGGGGATGCATATGTGGGAAACAGCCTGTGAATTTGTGATGTTTTAAAGGTGGTAACACAAGAAGCTATGACTCCATGGTAGATAAATATATGATGGAGAAAGTGATCCAAGTGTCATCTTAGAGGTCAGTGCCAGTTATAAGAAATGTCTGTTTTGATAACCTAAATCCAGAAATCTGATGCTGGGAACGGTCTTGAGGCACCTCTGAATTCTTTTTATCCACATTAGTTTCTTTAGAGAGAAATGGTCTTTAGCTTACAACTTATTTTTTCCTCCTAATTACTTTAAAGATGATTGCATGTATGTATGTATCTGTTTCTCTGCTGCTATTCACAATAATTTAGTAAATTATTTAGTAAATTATGCACTCTGCTACTTCCTTTGACCAAATGAATGTTCTTCCTTTGTAGCTGTGTAGTGCTTCATGAAAAGGGGGCATGGAAGCATGGATCTGAGAAGACAAGGGAGAAGGGGGTAAGGAAGACTCCTGGCTAAGAACTTAAACGTTTTGTTTTCTTGGTCATCTCTCTTGCTGTTCCGCACCAGATCCGCTCTCGCAGTGGCAGTGCTCTCCTCCAGTCCCAGTCCAGCACCGAAGACACAAAGGAGGAACCTGCAGAGATCAGGCAGAATCCTGATGTGAGTCATCAAAACGGAAGGTCATGGACAAAAACCCTCTAACTATTTAAAGTTAGAAAGTGGTGCGTTTAATAATGCTAGTGGGTGGCACGGGAGTTGTCTCCGAAAGGCATGACTGCACCATACAGAGTTTTCTGCCCTCTATTTATTTCCCAAAATCTTACATACAATACATATGAATAACCCCAGCACCTCCCATCTCTGTATTATATTAAAATAAGATCCATGTGTGAGCAATTCTTCTTTTGTTTTGGGTTAGTGGTCTTGAAATGGGGTGGTGGTCTCAGAGATGAAGACAGGAAAGTCCTCGTCAGGTCTCTGTGACCCTCTGACACACTGCAAGGTCCCCTGCTTTGCAATTGACTGCCAAAAACTCCAGGTGCTGGGCATTGTTATACTGATTTCAATACGTTCTTATAATGGTTCACTTGCTCCACTTTCTTTTGCAAATAAGCTCATAATAGCAAACAATATAACAATTAGCTCTAGCTTAAGCATCTAATAATCATTAACCTATTGTTTATGTATCTAACTTCAGTGAAATTTGCTCCTAACACTCTGCTAAAAATTTTAACTCTTAAAATCAGCATTCAAATTAAATGAAGGCCAGGTGAGATGAAGAGGAATGGGAGTGGGAGAGATGGGAAAGGGAGAGGGAATGAGAGAAAGAAAAGGAGAAGAAAAAGAAAGCTGTAGCAGGTTGACCTTGGCTGGGTGCCAGATGCCCACTAAGCCACTCTATCACTTCTTCCCACTGGGACAGGAAAGAGAATAAGATAAAGAACAACCATCAGGGTGAATAAGGCATGATTACAGTGAAATAAAGAAAGAAAGCAGCAAGAGTTTGTGCACACACAAGTGAAGGGGAAAGTCAGTCTCTACTTCCCAACAGCAAGCAATGTTCAGACACTTCCTGGGAAGCAGGGCTTCAGCACACATAGTGGTTCCTCCAGGAGGCAAACATTGAAGAATCACAAATGCCTCCCCTTCCCCTTCTCTCCCTTAGCTTTATATATCTGAGCTGATGTCATCTGGTATGGAATATCCCTTTGGTCAATTTGGGTCACCTGGCCTGGTTGTGTCCTCTGCCAGGATTTTGCCCACTCCCATCCCTTTGATGGGGGAAGGAATGTCAGAGGAACAGAATACTTCAGCAGCAGCCAAAACACTGGTCTGTTATCAACACCCTTCCAGCTACCAATGCAAAGCACAGCACTGTGTTGGCTGTGAACTTTACCTCAGTCAGACCCAACACAAGAGTGCAGGGGAAAAGAGAAGGAAAAATGAGAGTGGAAAAAGCAAAAGCAGAAAGAATCTGAGAAGAAACGCGAGTCCAAAGAGAAGGAGAAAGGGAAGCATGAAGATGAAAGAAAGAGGGAGGCTGAAGTGATAAAGCAGCTTGAAGGCTGAGCTCAAGTAAGAGTTGTTCTCCCTCCCTTTCCTGCTGGAGCAGTACCCAGACTGGGGTGTTCCTGTGTTGAGCTGTCCATATGTAGAATTTTTGGCCTGGTATATCTGACAACTGTTCAGCTGCTAAGAGCCAGTTTCAGCCCAGCTCTGGCAACAACTGTGTTACAGCTGATTCTGCCAGCAGTTGAGCCACTGTCTGTCTCTGGATGCTTGTGCAGATGACCATCCCTTCTCTACACCTTCAGATTCAGAGTAGCTCTGCTGTTGTGAAGACTTGTCAGGAGCATGTTTTTGTGGTTGTTGGGATGATAGTGTTCCATGATACCCTTCCTTCATCTGTGCTAGATTTGGTGTTTTTGAGTAAAATGTTCAGGATCACTGTAGGGGGTGCAAGGGGCAGTTTTGCCAGAGCCTCTCTGAGCACAGCCTGTTACAGTTGCGTGTGTGTGTGTGTGCGTGCGTGGGTGTATGTGTGTGTGTGCATGCGTGTGTGTGTGTGTGTGTGTTGCAGACCTGCCTGACGTGCCCGTGCTGCAACATGCGCAAGAAGGACGCGGTGCTCACCAAGTGTTTCCACGTCTTCTGCTTCGAGTGCGTGAAGACTCGCTACGACACCTGGCAGCGCAAGTGCCCCAAGTGCAATGCAGCCTCTGGGGCCAATGTCTTCCACAGGATCTACATTGGCTGAGGCCCTCACAGAGCCTCTGCCTATGCTGAGCCAGCCTCCCTCCCTCTCTTGTCAGCTTCTGCCTCCTGAGCTGCAGTGTCTTCTGGGAGGTGTGTTCAGGGTCTTGAAAGAAATGCACTGGATCTTGCTTCGAGACCCTGCCCTTTTGGTCTTGCCCTCAGTTTTTTGTGCTCTTTGTGCCTGAGAGGAAATTTCCCGTCCCTCACTTTCATGCAGCCAAGGTGGGAACATGCAACTGAAGTGCTGCCTTGGTGGCATGGAAGCCGAGCTGCAGCAGAAATTAGCAAGAGCTTTATTTGAGGGCTCTGCTTTGCATGCTAATTAAATCCCATCAAGGAATGGCACTGCTCCTGGGAGGGAAGAGTTCCCCAATGAACAGGCGGAATAGAGGTCTGAATCTGTAGATTCAGGAAGGAAACTGAAGGAACTGAAGGAACTGAATCTGTAGACTCAGTGGAGCAACTCCTTGTGTATCTTCCTGAGTCAGGGCAAGACCCCTGAGGGCTGATGCACTAGGAAGCATCCTCCCTAGCTCCAAACAAATACATCTAAATATCCAGAAGAGGAGAGAGAATTTGGAGACCTTTAGAAAATAGCATTCCACTGATGAGCCCTGGTTAATGTGCTCACCTTCCCCTAGGCTGAGGCATTGCTGTCATTGTCCTTCTCAGAAAAGGACTTCTGGCAGTTCCTTAGCTGCAACTTTACCATAAAGATTAATCTTTTTATGCACAAATCCTTATTAAAGCTGTTGCTTGGTTTATTTTTCTGGTCCTCTTGATTGGTGCTATCTGTTCTCCCATCCTTTGTCCAGTTCTTGGAAACATTTCTCACAAGCTTTAAACTTCAACAGTAGAGACACTTAATTTATTCCTTCCTCTGCTTTCAAAATATGCTCAACTAAACCACTTTCTGTCACTTTGGCTCTATCCCCAGTACTTTATTCCTTACACAAGATGAGGGGCAGGATGCTGCATTATTTCTGCAGTCATTTTGTCATGGGTGCTGGGAATTTTGGCAGGGATGTGGTGTGGCTTAGAGTCTCAGTGCTCCCTGTGCTTGGAGGCTGAATTTGAAGTCTGCTCCTAAAATCAAAATGGGAAGTTGTTGATTTGCAACATTTTTTCCTAGGATGTAGTGTTTTACCTGTAAACTTAATTTGCATGGAAGGTGCACCTGTCAGAGGTTTGTCTCCTGGGTGTCACTTTCCTGAAGCATGGACTCTCTACTGTCTTCCCATATCCGCTCCCAGAAGGAAATAACAGATACAAAGGGAAGGGAGTTCATCACAGGCTCTTACACTATTCATTATTATGTTGGTGAAAACATTCAGAATATAGGAATAAAGCCTTGTAAATGATGTGGAATCCTGAGAAGTGAGAAGGAACGTGGCATCCCGCCTTTCCAAGGGGAATCTAGGACGCTGAGGGTTTCTGCCATGGTTAAGAGCTGTTAGAAGGAATGAGAGTAGAACCTGCTCCCTTTTCACTGCAAGTTGCTCCTGGGATTACAGGTTCTGGCACCAAGTTAGCTAAAGAGTGGTGTCGTAATGCTGCTGGTAGATTTTGGGGTACAAATGCTTCTTCATCACAGCCAGGACCTGGCTCATAAACAAACTGTCTGCATCTTCAAACAGCTTTCGTGCAGCAGCAAGAGCTCTTTTTACGGCTATGAAAAGCAATCTGGACTGAACAGAGCCAAGAGAGCTGCAAAGCCCCTCTGTCCTCCCCCAGTCACTCTTGTATCACCTTTCTACTGAAATGGAGCTTTGTGTGCACACTGCCAGGTTGGTTTCCCTCTGTTCAAGGCAGGAAATGGATACTTCAATCATTCTGAGGAGTTTTGGAAACTCCTGTTCTCCCTTAGCAAGAAAAAGGTCTTGGTTTTGTTTCAAAGTAATAGCTTATTTCAAGCTCATTTTGGAAATAACTAAGTTTCTCTCTACGCTTAATTAAACCACTGAGAAACAGAATGTATGGAAATAATTAAAATTTATCAGGACTAGTAAGTATCGGGGTAAAAAATGTAAAGTAAAGGTATTCTTTAGGAAAAGGTTCTCTAGATCCAGTGTCTCAGACAAGAAAGAAAAAGCCTCGTCTCCAGTCTGCCATGCACCTCCTGTCACAGTGGATCCTCCCCTCTGCCACAGTCTGCGGGCACTCATGTGCCTGTGGTACTTCCCACAGAAAGCCATAGCAATCTCCCGACCCCAGGAGATCAAGCTGAAGCAGTGGCTGAAGAAGAAAATAACGTGCCAAAGTATGTCTCCGTTCCACAGCAGGAACTCGGGTCTTTTCTGGAAAGGCCCAGTTGGTGCTGCAGTAATTCAGAGCAATCCCTATTCTGTAGATGACATGGGGAAAAGCTCCTCAGAAAACCACCAGAAATAACACTTGCTTAACAGTAGTTCTCAGGTGGTTGACATTTTTCCATTTATATTTCTGCTTTTAAATTAAGTCTTATTTGTTGAAGGATTTGGTGTTTGGAGCTTTGAAGTAAAACATTTTTGTTTAAGAATGATTAATATTTTCAATTACTTAAAAAAAATTTGAGTGTAGAGATAAGGACATAAAAGCCTTGATAAGAATACTTACAAAATTGGATTGAAATACTTCATTCCAAGTGTTTTAATGAAAAGACCAATATTCATATGTTCTAACCAAGTGATGTTGGAGGTTGTGAGGTACCAGATGCTACACAAAGAAAAAGCTGTTTCTAAAAAGCTGATTATCTAAAGGTGGGAGGGAAGAGAAGGGAAGGCAACAAAAGTAACCTCAGTGCCTTGCCCATCAAGTTTGACAGGAATGCTGGGACATCCCAGATCTATTAGACCTACCAATGTGCAAGCCTGTGGATCCCACTTCCCTGTTTTATGTCCTAATTTCTCTTCCCTGTGTTACTGCATTGGAAGGAGCAGACACACAAAAGCGGAGAACAAGCTCTGAGCAGGGAACAATCAGCTCTTTAGGACACTAATTAGTCTGGGTCTCCGTGTGATCAGCTTTTAGTAGCAGGTGAAGAGCTTTTCAGTGCAAGGGTTTTTCACAGGTTAGAGGTGCGAATAGGTAGAATGTCCTCCTCAACCTGGTTGCAGTTTCTGAACTACACCTAACAAGAACACCCCAGGCAACATTCAGGTGGCTGGAGATACAGAGAGGGTAAAACTATTTTGGTGACTTATCTGGGAGACTAGAGTTAAGAGATAGTTACAAACTTTCTTGTTCCCTGTAATACAGGATGTGTTGGGAAGTGGTTTTTAAAAATTGGTAGAAACTGTATTTAAAAAACAAAGTCAGTTGGGTTGATGCAAGTGTTTATTCAGATGCTGAACAGCTTACCCTTCCTTCCCCTCATCACCCAGGAGGGAGAGAGCTCCATTCAGTACACTGCCTCTGAAACCACAATTCTCATTCTTCATCCACAGGGTGGTTTTGGTGACTCCTTTTGGTTTCGATGGGACCTTGGTATGGGAATAAATCAAGGTCCAGAGCCCCTTTAGTCCCTTCATCTGTAAGAAAGGACCTTATTGTCATCTTAAGACAGATAATATTAAGGGAGTAGTTTCACGCTGGCAAATATTTCAATTTTTGAGGTAAATACCGATTTACAGTAGTGCCCCCTCTCCCTTCTCATACTTGCCCTGTGACACTGTGAAGCCATCCCTTCACCTGCCAGTGCAGGGTATGCATGGCTTTTCTCTGGGAGGGAGAAGCCCAGCCTAGGCTCACAGGTAGACAGAAATGGTGGTTTGGTTTTTGCCAAGTTATTTTAAGCTGGATGAATTCCTTCAGCACAGTCTCAGAGCAGCCACACCTCCATTATGCTAACAGAGCTGAGGAAATGGTGTGTGGTGGGTTTGCCACCAGGAATTTGTCTCGTAAGCCAGTGCCAGGAGGGAAGGGACTGCCAACACAGAACAGCACCTGCCATAAAGAGGAATCTGTGCGGAGCGTTCACATGAGCACAGACTAGATGCATACAGAACACAACAAAAATGTACCAACAAAGGGACATTCTGACAATTAACAGTTGGAGCTTTTTTTAAAATCTTTTTCTTTTGTTTTTTGAATTAATGCACAGAAAGGGCTAAAAAAGTGAAATCTCACTGTACTGTCAGGTGGAGAAATGAGGAACTCTCACTGGGATGCTCCTTGTTTCTCCAGTCTTTTGGGAAAGGCTGGTGTTTTTCAGGAGAGTAAGAAACTTGTTGTGAAAGGAGGAAGACTCAGGAGGGTGGCAGTGGCTGTGGGCTGCTGCAATTCTGCTCTCCTGAAGAGCTTATTGCCTGCTTTTTTTTTCACCCCTTTCTGGCATTACAAAACTGTGTTACAAATTTTACAGAGGAAGGGGAGAGAGGAAGAAAAGGGAAAGGGCCCAGGTATGCTGGCCTAGGGCTGTGCAGCTCTGTTTGTCCTTGCGTACTCTTCCAGCTCTGATTTCCTGTCCATGGCGAGTTGCAGCTCCTGCTTGATAATTTCAATCTGCTTCTCCAGCTCTATCAGCTCTTGCAGCACCGCAGTCCTTGCTGTGTTGAAGGACTCTGTTTTCCCATTGGTGGTTAACGAAGGCAGAGTCTCTCTCCTCCCCTGTGGCAGAGGGATGTCCTGGTGCTGATGGGTTGTCACCTCATTTTGCCCCTCATCAGTGCAGATGTATTTTTTTCGGTGGCAGTTGCCCAGGCTGGCTGTGTTCCACACTGCATGCTGGCTGTTCCCCATGTGGGCCCTGAACAGAGAGAGGAGAGTTAATACCACATCAGAGCCTGCTCCGGTGTGTGTGCAGACCTCCCCTGTGAGCCATCCTACTGGAAAAATATAAGCCTGCTGGTACATATTACATAGAAATGTTATTCCTTTATGCCTAGAATTATGTTTTCTTGCAAAGGACAAATCATGAATGTAAATGACCAAATTTTTGTGATTTAACCATAACAGAGGCTAGAACAGAACGCTGAATGTCATCTTCCCAAAAACATTTTTTTTAAGTTATGAAATTATTTAGCTGCAGCTCAGGAAAATCTGAGTCCTTCAAAGCCTTCTGAAAACTTTTGTGGTCGCAATGTGCAAGTTTATTACAGCATTAGTCCTTTGTGTGTTACTACTCTGTCCTGGCTTGGGCAATTGCTCTCATGGAGAAGGAAAGAAACTCTCTAGAGCTGGTGTGGAGAGGTGAAGTGTGACAGCTACAGCTGGTCTACAGCTCCACAGGGTAATTTGGCCATGACAGACACTTACTCAGGGAAGAGTTGAAGTAAACAAGTCCTTGAGCATGTTAAGGATAGGTCAGCTTAAAACTCAGAGGACCTCAACCAATCCCTTTTAAGTATGAATGCACCCATACCACTGGACAGTGAGCTGGGCAGAGCTAAGACCTGTTACCAATCATGTATATAAGAGTGGGAAACTCAAAGCCCCTACAAAAAGGAGCGCACCCCAATAAAATTTGTCTGTTGCTGCATTAACTTCAGAGTGTAATGTTGCATTCCTGTCTCCACCATCAGCAACAGTGAAGGGGGAACATTTGTCCTTCAGTCTTTGAGTCTTGTTGGGGAGCTGCTTGTGCTCTGGGGGATGGACATAATGATGTGTATCCAAGCCTTGCAGGTTCATTCCTGAGCTTCCTGACACACCACAGAGGTTAGAGGTTGTAAAGCTGGGGCACAAATTCCCATCTAGGAACTTTTTCAAATGCTTCAATTGTTTTTCCTGCAGAAATATTTCCATAATATTTTGATTCCAGAGAATATTTTCCTTCTCTCTGGGGAAGTTGCCTCTGCTGGGCTCCTAGACCAGGCCATTTCCCATGGTTCCTTCCCAAACTGAGGAGCAGCCCATGGCCTCCATCCTCCAGCTGGAACTTAAGGAAACACTGAGTTTGCTGTTGTGGGAGAGTAGCTTCTCTTTCCTGCCTGCTTTCCCTTTGGAAAGGGTTGATGTGTGTTCATTTGATAAAGGGAGGTTTAAACTCTGAAGGAATTGTGTTTCAAACTGCTTCCTCCTCGAGCTCTTCTGTGGGTATCCTTGGACAAAAGGCCTCTTGGTGTGAGCTCCCAGTGGGCAGGTTAAGGAAGGAGGCTGGTATTTTAGGGCTGTCACTGCTGAAAGCAGTTGGTTTCCTGGGGTGGATACTTTTCTCAGCTCCCTGAAGTAAAGGAACTTGGAAAGTGGAAATTTTGTTCAAGGAGGTGGCGATTGGGGGTGTTCTCTAAGAGATACGCTGGAAGAGAGGCAGGAGGGGAGGTTTTCAGGCAGGAGCAGCAGTCCCTGCCTGGATCATGCACCAGAGAGCTCAGGGAATCCCAGCAGGGATGCATACGTAGAGTTGTTTTCTTTTTGTACAGATCAGCTACTTTCTCACATTTCAAAACAAAAGATAGGAAGACTCTCAAATCTGAGCAGTTAACAAATGTCAGAGTCCACAGTTAGCACTCCAGATTCACCAAGTCAGCCAAACCATTCACAGTTGGGCTACTGTGAATGCCAAGGTGACAAGCAGCTTTCCTAGTTTCTGGAATTTCCAACAGATTTTCCTCCATGAGGATACCAGCAGTAGCATGATGCCAATTCTTTGCACTTCTTTTCTGTACCTTTGGTGCTTTTAAGAGTTCCTCAGTCCCCAGCAGGAATGAAAGCACGTGTGATAATACAAGTGATTTGCCTGTATTATGCCTTGCTGCATGAGTGCTCATGACAAGCTGGACACCCTACTCTTGGGTCTGTCGAGTTAAATTCATCCTAATTCTGTGCAAATAGCAGCCCTTAGTTGCTGAGAAGAGCAAGGACAGTGAGTGGGTGTGCATGCACACACCCGTGGGCTGACTGTTGTGTGGGCGGTACATCTTCAGTCTCCCAAGTTGGAAGATTATTTGCCTGGATCTTTTTCTAAGCCATTGACTGGCAGGTTTATGGACCATCTACTCCTGTTCCACTCAGCAAGGAGGGTGCAGCCAGAGGAAACATTTTGCAGCACTCATCACCTCTCCTGCTGTTCACAGATCAAAAGCCAGGAGTGGCTTTGTGCAAGGAAGTGCCATACAGGTGTTCTTTGATAAGATGAAGGAATGAACAGAGATCAATTGCAGGCATTTTTAGACACTTGAGTGTATAAGGGCTGCTTAGGAGCTTAGAGATGCTCACTTGTTTTTATTTGCTGCCTTTAGCAGAGGAATATCAAAGAAACACAACATACATTGACATCTGTTGGTTTCAGTCAGGCCAGTAACATCCAGTAATATTCTGGAAGACTTTTTCTATTCTATAATCTGTGCCTGAATGTCTCTGTAGAAAAGCAGCATTGCTGTGTCCTTACAGAGTGCACCAGTAGGGTTGAATTGCTAAGCACGTGCACAGTTCCATGCAATGCCTTGTGCTCCTGAGAGCTGTACATCACATTGTCTCCTCTGCAGAAGACATGGGCTATGAAAACAAGGCAAAGTTGTTGCCTACTTTTCTTCTCCCACAGGACTTGTTAGACACAATGTTTTTTTCAAAGGACTGCCTATTCTTCTCCTCAGCTTTCTTTTTCCTCATTCAACAAAAGAAGAGAGCTGAAGGAGTTTCAGGCATGTGAGTGCCTGACCTCTCTTGCTCTGCCTCCCAGAGCTCTGTTTACCTGCTGTGCTTTAGCATGACAGTCATTCATTCCCTAAACACAAGGGCAGTGGACTTCAACTGCAAAACCTCTCTTTGTAATGCATGAAAGAACAAGATTTCTAGATTTAATACTAGAAAAAATAATTAATTTCTGTCTCCCTCATTTGTTATCTTGTTTCCTTTTTTTTTTTTTTTTTTTTAATTCTCTTACCTTTGGGGTCTATTAGATCCATAACTACATATCCAGACATAAGCTATTTAAATTCAAAGTATTTTTTATAGTTTATGTTTTAAGGCATGGAGAACTTCCTACCTCTTTTCTACTTGCTTTTTCTTAGGTTGACATTTTTCCTCAATAAATGAACTGTTCAGAGCACGATGTAATCTCTAGAGGGAAAAGAGGAACATAAATTAGTAAAAGCAAGATTAAAAATGGCTCCACAAATAGGTAAGCAATCTGGGCTTTGTCTGATGAACTTGAGCATAAATTATTTTGCACATTGAAGTATACAAGCAATTACCTGTGCTTTGTCATTACAAAAAATTTATTTTCCCTTACTTTCTTAAAGAAGGGCAAGCTGAAATGTTGATGAATAGTTTGAGAACAATCCTTGGTGTTAAATTAGTTTTTAAGGATTTCTTCCACTGTGTTGCTTTAAAGAAAAGGAAGTTCTCTTTTGTGCCTTTTGCTGTAAAGTAACTTCTTTGTCTAGAACAAACACTCAGAGCAATTCTGTTCAATTAATTTCTCTAGAATAATGAGGGAGGTTACCCAGCACTTTCTGAATACCTCACAGGTTTGGGAACCTGTAACAGTGAGATAAAATGTTCTGGTTTGCCAGTTCAGGATAACAATGCTGTTGCTTCTGTAATCCAAAAGAGCTGAGCTGTGAGGCTACAAGACCAAATGGAAAGGTCCCTCAGTGAGCTTTGTAACTGAATATTTAAATAATTTCTTCTGTGCTTCCCATGCCATCCTTGGGTCAGCCACTTCAAGCTTCCGAAGCCACTGTCACCCTTAAAATGCCAACCGTCAGTGCTCTTACTACATTTGATACTTTGTTCTTGTCCACACTTTCTTAGTCAGCCACACAACTTTCACAGGGTCCCTTCAGAATACATACCTGACTGGTATGGAGCCAGTACTTCATCTTAGATTTCTTCTTGATTCGTGGCAGGACCAGTCTGTACACAATGTGTTCCCCAATGGTGGTGAGAATGGACAAGCCAAAACCAACGCACAACATCACGAAGAGCCCTGAGAAATGCTTTATCCCCATTTGCAGTGTCTGCGAGTAAAATCAAAAGGGAAAGTTAATGCAGGAGGCTGTTTGTGTGCTGAAGCAGATGCTTTGTTTTCTCATGGGGAAATGTGGTCTGACTGAATACACAATGGTGAAATAATGCAGAACAGTCTGAATACAGTTTGCTGCTTGGTGTTCAGTCAGAGCAAATGATCTGTCATGGGAAGAGAATCAGCCAAACACCAGGGAATTTGCTGCCATTCCCCTAAGGAGGTGGAGTGTTAAACATGTACAAGAATCCAGTGTTTGTAGTTTTTGCATTTGTAAAAGCAAGTACTGCTTGATAGAATGTAGGCAATGAACTCTAAAGCAAGTCCTTCATCAGCAGGGAGCAAATGTTCATATTTTCAGGGAATTGATCAGTAACTTTCCCTTTTTGTGCTTTACCCTTGATGGAGGGTTGTGTAGAAAACGTGAAATAAGTAGCACAAACACAGCACCTTTCCACTCCCTACATTAACAGGACTGAAATTCTGTTTGTTAAGACCTCTGACTGCAGCTATGGAAAACAGGAACACTCACACCTTTTTCTGCCAACCCATCCTTTTCATAAGAGTAGAAAGCCTTTAATTAATCTTATTTGCATTAATCATGTTTGAACCCCAAGAAACTGTGTAGAGCAGAAATCTCTACCACAGATACCTGTGCTGCAGTGTATGGGCAAGGTATGCATGTAGTACTTTTTTCTCAGGCCTCCACAACTAAGTTTATCAATAACTAAAATCCCCTGCAAAAAATTACTGCCCACAGATTACTATGGAAATATTTCCAGGAATACAAAATCCAGCTGTCTCTTTCTATTAAACAGTCTTATTCCCCAAGCAAATAAAATAAAATTAAAANTGCTTTATAATGACTATTTCTGTAAGCTGAAAAAAGAAACTGGAATTAGTCAAAAGATACATCACAGAATATTTGTGAAGTCTTGTTCTAAGGTAATTTTAAGCTAAGTGTTGGTAACTCTTATGAGTAACCAACTCTTAAGATGAGTCCCCTGAAACAGAGGGCTTGGAAGTCTTGATGTGTACTTTTTTAAGTGACTGTGAGCTGTATTTCTCTCTTCTGGTTTGCATGTTTGATTTCTGGTTTACATACTTGATTTCTGTTCTTCAGAACACAACAGTATGGGATCATATCACGGGATTTTTACAAGAAGAGAGCTTCAGCAATCCAGCAGAGTGAGAACTTTCCCATGCTGGCACTGGCAATGAACTCTTGTTTTGGGGATCCTCTGCCAAAATCAACCTCCTTGTCTAGAGCCACACCGAGCAGAACTTTTGGGACAAAATTTTTTGTACCAGTGGATAAACACTTCAAGGGCATTGAAGGTACAATGTAGGTCTCATAGCAATTTCTAAAGAAACTTACTGCAGCCTGGAAACTGTAAAAAAATCATAGCAATGTGGCTCTGGGGTAAAGTGTGTCAGAGATTAGGCGCAAGGGTTTTTTTAATATGGAGACTGCATCAGTTCAACCTCAAGGCAAAATCTGCCTCTTCATCTCACAATTTCTTATTGATAAGAACCCACTGTCTCGTAGTTTGTCCTTCCAGTTAGGGGTACAGGAGGGTGACAAAAAGATTACAGGTGATAATGCTGTACACTGCTCAAGCACCAAAGTGTTTGACTGTAGGTCTGTGTGTCCTGTTTCTTTTAACCGGCAGTGAAGCCCAACTTTTAGCCCAAGTAGAATAAAATCAGAATGAGGTCCCATGTCTGATCTTTTTCTCAGAAGTCTCAGAGCTAAGACCTCAGTATCGCCCATCTTTGAATTTGGCATATCTGTAAGTATCTGCAAGAAGCTAAAACCTGCTACACCAAATAACTGAACATACTGGTTAAAGGTGCTTTTGCCAGTTCTCCAGGAAGCTCTAATGCAAATCACTCCCTTCCCAGAAAGGATGTTCAAAGGCAAGTGTACAACAACTTAGAGATGCAGAGCTAACAGTAAACATAATAATAAAGAGAACAATAATTAAAAGGGAATATATTTGCTCAGTCATCCGATGAATACACTCATCTACCGTTGTTTCCAGGCTCCAGCTATTGGATGTCACAGAGAGTAACAGCCTGGGAAAAGTTCTTGCCATGGGAAATAAGTTTAATGTAATATCATAAAACTCTAGCCATTCAAAACAATAATAAAAAGCCCTGTTGCAGTGGGGGTTTCTGAATGCTAGGATGTCTCCTCCAGCCTGGGGTCAGTGTTTGATGCTACTCCAGCACTGCTGTAGAGAGTACACTTGGCTGACTCCTTACATGAAAAGTAACTCCCTTGTGTTCCACAGAGCCTCTCTGATTAATGCTGATGAGGGCCTGGCTCCCTGTCCTGTCAGCTCTGCAGAATTGTTCTCTACCTTCAATGGAAGCAGGTGAAAGAAATTCCAGCACTGTCATCCTGGATGAGTTTTTCACCTCTAATGGATGGCTTTTGAAATTGTCCCAAAAAAGACATCTTTTCCTAGGAAAGGGAAGTGCCAAAACAAAGTGTCAATAATATTTAATCTAGCAATAAAGCAGGTAATGCATTGGAAGAGATGCCTGATAAAGGCTACACAGTAGAAGGAAATTTTTGAGACTAAATTAAGGGGGAAAACAAGGTAGGGGAAAAATCATTAACAGTGTGGAGTGTATGGAGTGATTATACATAGCAGGATCAGCACACTCACAAATGATTGTAAAATGGCTATGTATCAGCTGTCTATAATTACTGTAGTGACACACATTAAATAGTAAAGGAAATCATCTAATAGAGGCACCTCTCATTTTCATTGCTTCATGCTGATTAGAGGAGCAAGCCCTAATACTTATTTTGTTGCTCCTTTATGTATTCTTAGGTGCACACACAGAATATATGTGGAAAGAGCATAAAAAAACTGGTTTCTCTGCATCACTGCTTTCCTCTCTGCTCAAGGGGCAGGGGAGTGGGTGTGTGGGTTGGGGGTGTGCTGGCAACAGAAAACAAACTGATGGATTTCTCTGCTGTATCTTATTTTTGTTTCCTTTTATTTCTTTTTTTTTAAGGAATAAAAACCCGCCATGTGGTATATTCTGTAGTAAGCCAGGATAAAAATATAGTCTTTGCTCCAAGTTTGTAATCATAAATTCAGAAAGTATAGGAGAATGCATTTTAGGAGAATGAACTCAGCTAAGGCCATGTAAAAGCTATGGAGCAATGAGCAGTGTAGTCAATCCTGTGATAATTACTGCTAGTGGGTGCTAAGCATAACAGTAGGAACAGCCTCCAAGTTGTTTACCACTGGCACATTGGGAAATTGGCATTTTCTGGACACCAACAAATACAAGAGACGGTATGTGCTTTTTTATATACATATTACCTTGGAGAGACTTTTCCAATTTATCAACCATATATGCAATTCCTATCTAAATACTTCCTGTTGTTTCCACTCTAGTTATATGCCTTTTTAAAAGATCAATAGAATAGAATAAAGGGATAAAATAGATAGACAAAATAAAATAGAATCAAAGGGATGCAGAGAAGACAGTTTGACATTTGTGTTCACTTTGGAGCAGGAAGCAGAGACAAAAACAGGACTTAGTGATTTCAGCATTTTTTTTCATGGGAAGAGCTCCTTTTTTACTCCCTACTACATGAGACTGTAAATGTATTACTCTCCCTGGCTGCACTGAGTAAGTCCTTGAATTCACCTATGGTCCAACTTTGACTAATTAGAAGCTTGTAAAGATTCTTGTGGCTAATCTGCAGATTGGCTGCACAGCACAAATATTGGTGCTACACACTGCTGAACCCAAACACTAAATATGGGTATCTTGTATGTGTTAACTATAATAATAAGCTGTATTTTCTTGACTGCATTTTCCCTGTAAGGATTTTAAAGAGGTTTGCTGATTTTTGGAAGTTAAGTTTTGCAGCACCTGTGATGAGAATTAATTGGTAGAGATAAATGGATATGAAGCACAGCATTCTAAACTCATTTACACATCTCAGTAGGCCCACAAAATCCTACTGATGCTGATGCTTTTATTCAGTCAGCTAGGTGATATTAAAATGCGCTCCCCTCTCCATATTGTGGCATTTCTTGTAGCTGGAGAGAGACTTATTTTTACACTTGATTTTCATTCTTATAGCTTTCCGTGCTCACAAAGAAATGGCAGTTTAAAAATAATTTTAATATTGAATCTTTTCAGGGGTAGCAAAGACTGGTGACCATGGCTTTAGGAGTTCAAGTGACAAACTTCAAGATACTGTAACTATTATCTCGAATTGGCAAGTTCCTTTCCCTCCTTCTTGTGAAGGCTTTTGAACAGAGCTGGAAAAGCAGTGTTTTGTAATAAATTTTTTATTTTCTACTCATCAGTTTTCTAAGCTCTGTCAGTACCTCTTTAGTACCTTTTTCTTTTGTTTGTTTTCAGTTTCGATGGATGAATCTAAATCTTTTACTCATTTGCAGGAGACATCTTCTCATGACTGTTGACAGAGTCAATAGTCATTCATTCCTTTCTGCAGGACCACGTGATGGTTTTATTTACCAATTTTCTGATTTTCAAGTTAACCGGTCAGAAATGCCCATTTAAATGTAGTGGTTTCACATTCGTAAATTTGTTCATTTGCGTTTTCCCAGCCAATGCACCAAGGATGCCATGGGTTTGGCACTAGCCAAGTGCCAGTGCACCCACTAGAATATACTAGAGTATGTTCCCTCAATTTCTGCTGAGAGATAGGATCAGGAAAAGAGCAGAGCAGGCTTAAACTTAAAAGTAATAAAAACTTTATTAACGAACACTAATAGAAAAAACCCAAAATAACAAAAATCAGAATGAAACTTTCAAAACACTTCTCCTCCTCCCACCAACTGTTCACTTTCCCACTGACAACACAAAGAGACAAAACCTGGGATTTTCAGTCAGTTTACCACCCTTGGATTAATAATTTCTCATTTCACCAAGGGAGAGGAGTCTCTCTTGTATACCATAGAGGTTTTCCACAAGATACCAGTTCTCTTGTGACCTCACACTTCATGAATGGTCTGCCATTGCAAAGCCCCTCCCATGAAGCAGCCTTCCCACAGCCGCTCATAGGCCATATCAGCTTATTACGGTACAGTTTAAGGACGCCTTCTCTAGTATAAAACAAGAGTTCTCTATCTCATCTTCATCTCAAGAAACAAAGGTCATCTTCTCTCACTGCGCAGAAGGCATCATCTCTCTCTCACGGTCTTCCTCTGTTTCAAATTTCTCCATTAGATCACAGTTATATCAGCTCATGGCTATGACTAGAGCTTTGCACTCCCCCTAAAAGCATTTTCTATGTTACAGAGGTATTCAGTCCATTCTCTATGGCCTTACAAGAGAAGCAGAGCCTAAAACTAGGCGTATCCTTTAATCTTCCTTCCAACTTAGGGTTCTTCTCTGTCTCTTCTGACATTATGTCTCACGCTGTGTCTCTTCACATCTCGTTTGGACCCTTCTTTCTCTCACTTGGGCAGGATTCATGCTTTGGAAGTTTCATCTGGTCAAGAAAGAGTAAATATTTCATCCAAGATCTCTGCCAGGCTGTAGAGCAGTTCATGGCATCACATTTCAAAGCTGTGCTGGGGGAGCAAGATCTCATGAGCCTGAGCCAAAAGGCAGCCACTGGTTGGTCTCTTGCGGCTGGGGGAGGTTTGATGGATTCTTCTCTCCACCCCTTGGTCGCATTGGGGTGGGCCCAGGCCCATGGAAAACCCCCGCCTGGGCCAGCTTTGCTTCTTCGCGGCATCCCCCCTTCCCCCCCTCCCC
>VYXF01009548.1:5263-15570 GCA_013397295.1 Polioptila caerulea
AGTAGATTTTGGGTTTTAGTACATGGGGGTGGGTGAAGCCAAGATAGAGGGACCTGTACATGGCTTTTAGGCTTCTTCCTTCTTCTTCATCTCCTCCATGATTCTGCTGTGATGGTGGCACTGGTGATTGGTTTAGACAGAATGCACACTGTCAAACGTAGGTGATAGGTATTGGAAAATAATTGTAAATAAAGCATACGTAGTTTTTAGTATAAAAGATAACCACTGCCTCTCGGGCGGGGGATCACCTCGGACTGTCGTGCTGTGAAGAACTAAGCAGGACAGAGAGAACAATGTTTTAGATAAGGTAAAATAAACAATAATAAAAAAAACCTGAAGACCGAAGTTTTCACGTCTTTTTTCGTCTTGGGCAAGGAAAAGGACTTTTAATACCCTGGGGACATTTCTGCAAAAGCAGAAAACCCCACATTCCTATTCCCATATCTGTGCCTGAGAGCCTCTTAATTTCAAAATTACAATAATCTAGATGGAGAGGGCTTACATCCTTCATTCCAAGGGAGGCTCCTGCCTTCTTTAGCAGACACCTGTCATTCAAACAAGGACAATACCCTAAACCATTGACACTATTAGAAAATTCCCAGAATCCAGTAATTTCAAATTACTTTTTATCATTGCAATCATCATGGAAATCTCAGACTCTTGAGGTGACAATTTATTTAAGGTTTTTATATATTTAAAGATAAGAGGACTCAAGGATTTTATCTATTTAAAGCCACGAATCACAAACTTGAACTAGACAAACTGTTTCTCCTGTTATTTGGTTTTCGCAAGGTTCTAAAGTTGAATTGTTTCCTGTTTGTAGTTAGGTGTAAAGTTGTAACTTTTAAGTAATAAGCCTGTGACATGCCATTTTGAGAATTTGTTTTGCTGGTAATCCTGTTTGACAGTTCCTGGATGCGGATGGTACATTTCCATATGGAAATACTTGGGATACTTGGGATACATCACTACCTGGGAGAGGCTAGGTTTGTCGAGTTGGGTGGAAAGTCTTATTTGAACTAGGTCTTTCATCTGTGTCATCATGCTGTCTTTGTCATCCTATCTGCAAGAAGCTCTGCAGAAGATGACAAAGAACACTGCATTTTTTAAAAACAGAAAGGGGGAACTGTGACAGCTACAGCTGGTCTGAGAGATGCACAGATAAATTTGCCATAACAGACATCAACTCAACCAGCCTAGTTTGTTAGAGAATAGAAGTAAACAAGTCCCCAGTTATGATATGATAGGTTGGATAGAAATTCAAACAGGGAACCCTGGTCAATCCCATTGAATCATGAATGCATACGTATCATTGGCCAGTGAGCTGGGTGCGAATAAGACCTCAACTAATCACATATGTAAATGTAGGAAATTTGAAGTCCCTATAAAATGGGGTGTCTAAAAATAATCCTTAGCAGTTGTCGCATGAACCTCGAGGTGTTCTGTTGTGTGCCTGTGTCTGAAACTGCGACAATTAAAAATTTAGAACAAAGAGGCATTATATTTTAGGATGCATTCTGCTTAGAATTCTCCTGTTTGGCCAGCAATAAAAGCAGATGAGAACTGGCATTTAACAATTGAATATCGAAAGCATAATGCAAATCTGGGACCACTTACTGCAGCTGTCCCAAATATTGCAAACCTCACCGCTACGCTGCAGGCATCTGCACGTAAGTGGATGGCAGTTTTGGATATAAAAGAGATTTTTTACAGTCCAAATTCAAAAAGAAGATAAACTCAAGCTTGCATACACTTGGGAAGGATCACAGTACACCTTCAATCGCCTGCCCCAAGGGTATAATCACTCATCCACGATAACACACACTGCTTTGGCTGAAATCCTTAAACGAATACAAATTCAGGAAGGAGTACAGATTTATGAGTACATTGATGATGTGTGGGTAGAAGGTGAGGAAGAAAGTTCAATAAGAACAACAGCACAGGACATAGAATAGATTAAATGAAGAGGGGGTAAAAATGACTTCAACAAATTGTCAAGGTCCCTCTAAGGAGGTGAAATTCCTGAGAACTTAGTGTGTTGCAGGCCAAGCTGTAATTCCAGATAAAATAATTACAAAATTAAATGCTATACCTACTCCCACCACTAAAAAAGAACTTCAAAATATCATAGGTACTTTGGGATACAGGAGAAATCATGTCCCTGGATTTTCTATAATAAAATTTCCCTTGTACACATTAACCAGCAAAAACCAAACTGTGAAAAGTGTTTATTGGTCTGACTCAAGCTCTTAAACAAGTAGAAAAATTCAACATCATCAGCCTGTAAAAATCCAAGGACCTTTCAATCTGTTAGCCAGCATTAGCAGTGCTCCACCAGCGGGAATTGCACAAAGACCAAGAGTGTAGAAATAGTGTGCTCAGGGGTCACAGATCAAATGGATGTCACTGCAGGGCTGAGAAAACCTACAAATTTACAGATAGCTGTGACTTTAGACATGTTAGCTTTACGACAGCCATATAAACCTGTTCCCATACAGGATACTCCTGCATTCACTTGAGATTCTGGAATTAAAGATGTCTAATTTACTTACACCTCAGCCAAACACGGTGGTGTATGAAAGTACAGAACAGTTGCTCTTGAAACAAATTCACTCAACATCAATAAATATCGCTGCTAAACAGGCATACTTTATTTACAGGGCTGGGGTTACAGTATGAGTGCTCCCAACCGCTGGATGAATTAATACAGTTTATATTGACAAGGCTGTTACATATTCATTACAGAAAGAAATCAATTAGAGAAAACAAGTCTATTTTAAAAAATTATTATATGAACAGGAGTTAACTATTTTACGGTCTTTACTGCCATCTACTGTCCTTTCATAAGAACAACGTCCCTCTTGTGGTCTGGCGATCATTCCATGGTCTTCATTATTTGTCCTTTAATTGAACTTTCTGAATTGGTGCATGGTCAGTCTCTTCTATCTTGTTTTCAGACTACAAAACTAGTTCTTTCTGGTGTTATTTCCTTATTGTCCTAGGTGGCTTACTTCTCTGCCTTGAAGGTTGGTTGTTGATTGGCTGCTTATTTATTTTAAGCAATATTTATCCTCTCTACTTACAAAGACATTACCTATTTGGTTACATTTTTGTAGTGGTGTGCTTTGTAATCAACTTTGTATTAATGATCTGTTCCTTGTACCCTTGCAAGTTTTGTACTTGGTTGTACCCCTCTTCTACCCCTCCCCTCCAAGGGCAAGACTGCCCTCTGAAACCCTTCCCAAGTCCAAGAATGTTCTCTGAGGGGCCCAAGGTGATAGGCTCTGAGACAGAGAATCCTCCTCTATCCCGGGAAGATTGGTTGAAGAAAACATAATTCAGCAGTCAAGATAACCCTTGAGAGCACTGGTTGGTGGACACCCGGGACCCATCCCCTATTCCCCCTCTCCTTAAAACCTGATGTACGGTCTTTGTTCTCTCGCTCTGGTCTGAGAGAGACCATCAAGGCAAAGGTGCCATGAGGTGCCTTCAATAAACCATCTCTTGCCACCCCAGAAGAGACACTCCTTTCTTCGTCTTTGTCGTCACAATAAATCTGCCACAGAATGCCACACTGAAACCCACCGGATCGGCTAAATCTGCCAAGCAGCAGACAGAGGCTGTACCGAGACCTGTAACGGGGCCAGGAGTCAGGCTGAGATAACGGTCCCGAGGGGAAAATTTACACATTTTTCCTGAATATTTTTTAGTTCCTAGTTAATTATAATCTACAGATCCTGTTTTTCAACGTTACTGCCTTTATAATTGTTATGCAATAGTGCAAAAGGTCTTAAAAATATTTTGTTTGTTACAGATTTCATCACATATAATGAGAAGCCAGCAACTATCTTTCACTCATAACATTGAAACAAGACTGGAAGTAACAGAAGAAGGAATAGGAAGTACACAGGTAGGAGAGCTGGAAGCTGTATACTGGCAGTAAAGGAGAAAGCAAGGATGTTGTATTCTTATGGAATATTGGAATTCTTATGTTGGATTCTTATCCAGTCTGGTGCCACACAGTCATGTCACTGGGAAGCATTAGATTGGCAAGTGAATGGAAAAGAGGTTTGGCTCATTGGTTTCCCTGGAAATGTGTGGAGTGTCTCCTGTGAGTAGGGATGCCAGCTTGGTGGTTATTCCCTCAGAGGTTAAAACTATCATTAGTACTTTATAATAATTTTAGTGGTAAGTTACATTTGATTTCTAATCAATGCCATTTATTTTGCTAGCTTAAACACACGTACCTTGATATTGTGCACTGTTTTATGTTAAGCTGCAATCTACTAGTATTTTTTTAAAATTTTGTACCAGTTAGTAAGTAACTCCGATTAAGATCTCTCATCTGTTATCTCCTGCCTGTTTAATAGTTAATTTAACAGGTAGACCTGATCTGCCATTCTTAGAATTTGCAGGCCAGAGTGATTTCTAAAATGTTGCTTAAATCTAAGCAGGGCTTGTCTGAAGCTCACACACATCCCGTGATATGGGCCTGGCTGGCCTTAGCCTCCTGGGGGTAGCCTCTCAGCTGACACTGACACATTGGGGCGTCAGGCTTTCTTCTTTGCATAAAAGAACCATCTTTCATGGCCAGGCGCCCAGGGCCGAAAGTGGGATGTGGAGTCCTAAAGTTGTGAATGTGTGAGGATTGCTCCCAAAAGAAAGCTACCAGGACCAAGAGGTCTGGCTGGCTTTAGCTTCCTTAGGACCACCTCTTATTTACACTTGAGACACTGGAGCACAGGGCTCTCCTTCCTCTGGAAAAGCACCATCCTTTACAGCACGCACTTGTGGAGGGAAGTGATATTCTCCCTCCTAAAAGTGTGAACATCAGAGGATTGCTCCCAGAAGAAAGCTACCAGGACTGATGAATCTGGATGGTCTTGGCCTCCCAGGGACTGCCTCTCACACACTGAAATGCCAAGCTTTCCTTCTTGTGGAAAAGAAACAGCCTGTGTGGCCAGGAGCTTGTGGCCCAAAGTGGGATTCTGCCTCCTAAAACTGCAAACATCCGAGGATTGCTCCCAGTGAAAAACTGCCAAAATTGACAGGTCTGACTGGCATTGGCCTCCTAGGAGCTGTCTCACAGCTGCCCCTGACACACTGCTGCACACGGCTTTTCTTCCTTTGGAAAACTGGAGTCATTCTTGGCCAGGTGTCCATTGCACAAAGCGGGATTCCACCTCTTAAAATTGCAAACATCCAAAGACTCCTCCCAGAATAAACCTGACAGGACTGGCAGTTCTGGCTCGCCTTGTCCTTCCAGGGCTGCCTCTCAGCTGCTTTTGAGACACTGTAGCATTGGGCTTTCATTCCTGCAGAAAAGAGTCATCCTTCATAGCATGCATCTGTGGAGGCAAGTGGAATTCCACCTCCTTAAACTGTGAGTGCCTGAGGATTTCTTCCAGACAAAAGCTGCCAGAGCTCACACATCTGGTGGGCCTTTGCCTCCTGGGGACAGCTTCTCAGCTGCCCCTGGCACACTGAAGTGAAAAGGTTTCTTTCCTGTGGAAAAGAACCATCTTGTGCAGCCAGGCCCCCAGGGTCAAAGGTGGGTTTGTGCCTCCTAAAATCCTGAATGTCCAAGGATTGCTCCCAGATGAAAACTTTCAGGACCAACAGGATTGGCTGACCCTGGTCTCCTGTGGGCTGCCTCTCAGCTGACCCCAAGACATAGGGGTGCCAGGTTTTATTCCTGTGGAAAAGAACCATCCATCATGGTCTGGAGCCTGTGGACAAAAGTGGTATCCCGCCTCCTAAAATTCTCAATGTCCGAGGATGGATCCTAGAAGAAAATCATCAGGACCAATGGGTCTGGCTGGCGTTGGCCTCCCGTGGGCCACCTCTTAGCTGCCCTGGGGACACTGGAGCACAGGGCTTTCATCCTGTGGAAAAGAGCCTTCTATCGCCTGTGGCCTAAAGTGGTATTCACTTCCAAAATTCTGTACATCCCAGGATTGTTCCCAGAAGAAAGCTGCCAGGAGCAATGTGTCTGGCTGCCCTTAGTTTCCCAGATGCTACCTCTCAGCTGCCCCTGAGGCAACAGGGACACCAGGCTTTCCTTCCTGTGAAAAAGCAATGTCCTATGAAGTCAGGTGCCCATGGCTGGACTTTGGATTCCGCATCCTAAAGCTGTGATGGTCTGAGGGCTGCTCACAGATGAACACTGACAGAACCAATGGGTCTGGGTGGCCTTGGCCTCCTGGGAGGCTGCCTCTTAGCTGCCTCCATGAGACTGTGGTGCCAGGAATAATTTCCTGTGGAAAAGAGCCATTCTTGTCCAGATGCCCATAGCCAAAATTGGGATGCCAGGATGTCATCCACTGTCACCTGCCTACGAGATGCAGAAGCTGAGTTGAGATTTCATCTCATCACCAGCCCTTTCTCCAGAAACACCCACCCCATGGCAAGTCCTTCCCTGACCCTAACAACAGATGATAGTCAAAAGGTAAATTGTTATCTTAATTTAGCACAAAAAAACCCCTAAAGAGAGGTGACTTGGCCAGGGGATGCTGCGGCAGAACTAAGAACAGAAGGCAGAAAAACCTCTTTGTCTGTTCTAACTCTTACCAGCATTACAGTTCCTAGAAACAGCAAAATGGAAATTTGCCTTCAAATAATCCAGCTCCTATTGCCAGTTATACCACCCCACATACTCTTGAGGGAAAAGATGCTATACATGCATACTGTAAAAGAAATGCTAGAATCTGTCATTAGAAGACAGAAAAAACCTTTTCTGAGTCAGAGTCTTGTGGGGACAAATAACATTCTAGAAATTTCCAGATATTAATTTACCTCAGGAAACTTTGCAAACCTCCTTGTTTCTTCCCCTCTCCATGTGAGAGCTGGCTTCCATGCAGCATTTCCAGATAAAACATTAGCTGTTTCCTTTTAAACTGATTGTGCTAGTTTATCAGGATTGCTGTGTTAACCGTGTGTAGTGGATTCTGTCAAACACTTCTCAGTCTGAGGTTGAGAAAGAACAGTGAAGCACCAGGCTCCAGTGAGCACACAAACCACAGGGATGTACCAAATGACCCACAGCCAATTTGCTTCAGGACAGGTAAAAGTGGGAGAAAACCAAATGGAGAAAGTACACCCGGCTGCTCAACAGAAATGAAGGGCAGGTGCCCAGGAGTGTGAGATGTCATTGGGCTGACAGGCCGGCAGTTGGTGAGTCCCATACTGCAGGACTAAGCGTCATGGCCCATTGGCCCCAAAGCCAGGCAGACAGCTGGAGCTGTGCAGGCAAGTCATCCACCCACTCCATGGGTGGGCCATCTGCTCCACCCAAATTGCTTGTTTCAACAAACACAGATTTGTCTGCCAGTTGCTGTTGGAATGGGTTGTTTTCTATTATGCTCTATGGAGCCAACAGGATCACAAGTGTGACAATGCTCCCACCATAAAGGAGAGGATGGGCTGAGCCAGAGATCAGCTTTTAGGGAGACCCACAGAGATTTAAATGGGGACAAGTCTGTTTTGAATTTGTCCTGGAATCAAAAGGTAGTAATAAAATAACTGTTACCTTGTGAGCAGGGGTAACTTTTGGGAGAGTTTCTGCTCAGATAGACCCACATGAAGCCTGTAGCCCTGCTGATAAACACAGCACAGCCAAAACCTGTACATCTGGGCTGGGCAAAGCTAAGCGTCTCTTCCCAGCTGGGAGGGAGTGAACATGGTCACATCAAAGCACTTACATTCCAGTGCCCACAGTAGGAATGGATCTCTAAATCCAAACAAGTTCCCCCTGAGTTCTGTGATAGCTTCTCTCAATATCAGGCACCTCTTTTCCAGATTTATCCACATTCTCTAGTGCCCTTCCCTTTCCTTACATTCACTCTGCTGCTTCACCTATGTTAGTCTGTCCTCCAGCCCTTTTGCAGATGCTGCTGACCACCTCCCCACCACAAGATATATCACCATCTTCTCCAAAGGAAGTAAAATAAGTCTCTGGTGATAAAACTTGCTCTTTTTTGTAATCAGATAAAGTTGAACATATAGCACCAGTGTTCTTCATTGCTACTGTTTCTATTCCATGTGCATTAGTTGTCTGACCTTTAAGAAGGCCTCATTTAAATTTATTTTTTCTGAACCTTAAATGCTTTTGACCCTGTACAGGAAATGGTAAAGGTCTTCCCTTGGAACAATAAACATTTCTGATTATTCTTTCCTCTTACCACTTTCTCTCTTATCTGACTCCCCTTTGGAAGTCATGTTTCTTGATGCTCTCCTGCCCTCAGTTGTGCATGGCCTGAGTGGATTTCTGGCATTTCACAGTAAGGGCAGATTTCTCTGCAAACAATGCACCTGTGAACACAACCATGCTAACATGAGGTGGGCATGGCTCCAGCAGGAATTTCTGCATTCAATAACTAGAAAATGCTTGCCTCTCCAAGGATTTTGTCTCACAGCATGGCTCCAGCAGAGATGCAGAGTAGATTCAGAAGTACAGCAGAATATGCTTCCACAATCACTTGAGAGAACTTCCATCTGTTTGTGATGAAGGCTGCACATACAACATGCAGTGGGAGAGGTTTTGTCATTCAAGAAAGAGGCTTCTGACCTCTCCTCAGTGTGCCTGTGCTGCAGCAAAGATTGGGCACTGCAGAAACACAAGAGCTATCACTGTGTCTGGCACCAAATGCCACATCAAGGAATGAGATAATTTCTCAATTACTCTCCTCTACGGCCTGGATACTTGCTGTCTTTTGTTTGTTGCCTGGTCTGGGTTCAGGTCACCATGTTTTGAAGCACGTAGCAGAGTCACACCAGGCCTCCAGAAGTTTCTGGTTCCCAAAGGTAAGGCACTCAGTTGCAGCAGGAGGAAGAGTTAAAATACCTTCCTGTCATAGGAACCCTTGCTCTCTGCCCTCAGATTACAAGGGTGAATGCAATAAAAGCAGTAGTTAGCTGAGAGTTGTGAACCTTCCCAGAAGGGGAAAACAATTCACTCACAGGCTTGAAATTACAGCTCATTAAACAGGCCAGATTTGCAGTTTGGCTTGGCACTTCTCCCCAGGGCCCTGGAGAAGCATGCAGGTGGCTGTTTTAGTCATTTTACAAACCCAGGGAAGAGATGGCAGGAGCTTCATCCCTGCTCAGAGCAGGTGTTAGGAGGAGGAGGAGGATGATGTCTGAGTCTCAGGAAGGGAGGAAGGACAATGGGGATGCTGCTCTCACAGTATGCACAACTACAAGCCTGTCACAGCTCTCTGGGGAGGGGGAGTTATGCTACCTTGTCTGTATGCTGAACCCAAAGGGACTGCAGGAGGATGAGGGGAGGGCAAGCAAAATGCTTCACTTCTATGCTCAAAGCCTTCTGTTATTTGACTGCATGCAGTTAAATATTTCAATTATTCCACTAAAAATCTTCCTCAAAAATAAGTTTCAAAAATAACTACTATGAAACACTTCTATATAAAATTTCAGTGTTTTACACTGAAACCTTTTGCCTGGCTCCAAGCAGGAGGCATTTCAGGCTATGCAGTCTGGGGTTATTGTCTACTGCCATGCACTCATGACCTGTGTTATAAAAGACTTGTCCCATTGGTGGCAAGATTGGTGGGGCAAGAGTTGGATAGAAACATTCCTTTACCATTTGGATTACCTGAGGAATTGCTTACGCACTACACTTTGTGGGAATTCTAAGACCTCACCAGGGGTGTTAACACATGGGTCTGTGAGACTGTGAGCACTAGAGAATGCACTGCTTGGCTGGGAGAGCCTTAATCAGGAATTGCAAATAGTGTGGGGTTCTGGTTACTCCTCTCCTACACCTTAAGGAGGCAGAACACATGCAGGGGCATCATATACAGTATCTTGTTCTTAACATAATTAGCTTTGTTTAGTAAATTCCTTGCGGGAGATGTCTGGCTGTGGGTTGTTGCAGCAGTCCTTAAGTACCAAGGAGAGGCCTCCTGCAGCATCCCTGTAGAGTCCCTGCTTCAGAGGCCCTTGGCACTTCAAGCCCCATTAGCCATGGAGTTGCTGTCCTTGAAAGGCCTGCACTGAGATCCCTAACATTTGTAATAATACCCTCATCTTTATCTGCTTCACACATCACTGTGATATAACTACAATTTGCTGGGTCCAGTTACCCATCTTTTGCATATTTTAAAAACAATAAACTCCATCCAACACATGACTAGGAAAGAGCATTCCCCAGACTTCTCGGTATTTAACTTGCTTAGATTTCTCATCTTTGTAACGGTATTTTGTCTGGCTCTTCTGCTAGACCTGAGCAGTCATTTCATGTTGTCCACACTTTTCCCTTTCTTCCCCCATTGTCGCCCTGATTCTTTCAG
>VYXF01009577.1:0-10865 GCA_013397295.1 Polioptila caerulea
ACCAAAACATGCACCGCAACAAGTATTGTTGTAGTAAGAGTTAATATACCCAAGGAAAGAATGTTCTACCTTCATAATTTAAGATGACAGAACATTTAATGAGCTAATTTAATCTATACAATTTTGTTCAGTGGTTATCAGAACAAGGATTTTCAACAGTCTTCAACAATAATCATAAAGATATCCAGTTAAATTGTGCAAGTTTTAACAAAAGCATGGCTCCTGTTAAAATAATGAACAGTCCCTCTGATCTGGGAAAGAATTCTTTTGAACCCTTACATCTGCAGGACTGACACCTGAAGCAATATGTGTCACAGGCTATGCAGAGCCACTGCTTAAAGGCTACTGCACAGCACCTCCACAGAACTCTCTGCCAGTCATGCTTTGCTTCTATCAGTTATTCCGCTAGTTTATCCTTAGCATGAGTTTTAGTGCAGCAAAAATCCAAGTAGATTTCAGTGAAGAATCATACTTTATTCTTTAATACAACTCACACCAAAACTGTGTCTTTAGGGCTACACATATATACATTTTTCAATGTATACCTGAAAAAGCCATGTTTTAACATCTATGTTTATTGCAAGATTTAGAACCTGATAAAGGTATACATGAACAATGCATGGTCCATTACTGAGCAAAGAAACAAGATCTCAGTGCTTGCTTTATTGTGCTGGTGCCACCTAAGAGAAGAAACAAACACCACAGAAACTGTACAGTGAATTATGCATCTGCTGAGAGAGCCTTGCCCTGGCTATGGATTATGAGAATAACTGGGCTAATTTAAGGACTGCTGAAAGAACCACATGTTAAATAGGCTCATAAAAAGGGCACCAACTACTTTTGGTATCATTTTGGTGAACATGCAGTGAGTCATCTTAAGTGACTTAACACTCAACAAGTTACAAAAAGATGAAGGTCCTGCACTATTCTTTTACCAATATCTTCTATTTCTCTCACAGAAGTGTAGACCATCCAAAGTAAAGACTTTTATTCTATAAGGATTACAGGATAACATGTAAGAGCTTCACTCAGTTCAGGACTCAACCTCCCTCTAACAGCTGTTATGTGATGCAAGTGTCACTCTGCACACCTTACAGGAATTTCCTGCAACTTTTGTGGTTTTCCTGACCAGCATGGCTGCCCCAAACATCACAGTCAGGATCCTCCCCACACCTCACTCACAGCCTCTCTCTCAGCCACCTTGTGATTTACAACAGCTGTTCATAAGAACAGACCACTCCAGAGCCTGTAGGAACTGAGACCCACCTATGCACACCCATATTACACTGCAGCAATTCTTGCAGAGGACTTCTCCTTTGAATGCCAAGTTTTACTCCTCCTGTAAGAGCTTAAGCAGTTTTGATCCAGATCACGTAAAATATCCTGATCTTCAGCAGCTCCAGCCGAAACCATTACACGTTGATTTGAACTTCATTTGGTACTCTCCATTGTCCATTATGCTTCTCATGAACAGCTGAAATGTTAATTGCTGAACTACCCAGAAGCAAGATAGAAGCAAACATTTCAGTTTGACATAAAGCAAAGCAGGAAGAGGTCTCTTAGTGTTGTAAGACATCAGATGAAACCACCTGTAGGAATAAAACAACATTCTTTCTACTCATCTTGTGCTGTTTATTTTAATAAGATGGTGGGAAGACTGACTAAATATTAATTCATATTATATTTTGCTTGAGTCCCAATGATGTTCTAGAGTCAACTACAAAACTCCATTTACTCCACATGAACTAATTCAAAAGGCATGTAATCTTTCTTTGTGGAAAATGGGGAAGACTGTAACTCTGAAGGACAGACTGTTAGATAGTATGCAAGTGCTTATTTTAGATTGCTTCAAGATGATCCCCTTAAATATTTCCCCAAACAAGAAGAGTCTGTGATTCTGAATCTAACAGTAACTTAAACCAGAGTTCTCATTTACACCAGAAAGTGCATATTGACAAACTGACCTTAAAACAAGAAGCATAGTTTGTTTAGTACCACAGAGTAGACAAAGAAGGCTGAGTCAAAAAGAAAAATTTTTTAAAATGTCTTGTGAACATGGGTCTTTTGTCATGTGTCTTGTGTCTTTTTTATGCAGAGAGCACCATCTCATTAACCTGACAGCTACCACAGTGCTGCAATAACTCATCTTGAGAGTTCCACAAAGCCATCAGGCTGAGAAGGGTGGCTGCATGTTCAGTTGGTGTTTATGAAGGAATAAATTCCAAAACAGACTAGTACCTGGTAGGTTGTTACAGGTGAATGGAGAAGTTGCACAAAATCAATCACTGCTCACATTCTTTGCAAGAATGTTGCCAGAGAACAAGTAATCAGTCAAATTTAGCAGTAAGCACTGAGTTATTTATTGCCCTAAATCCCAGTATTACACTCATATGAGCCCCAACTCCCCTCACTAGGATGGTTAAAACACGTCAGCATTCCTAAGGCTATTAACACCAAGTACACATTTACTTGAGGTTGGACTGCAAGAGCAAGGACAGAAAAGGGACCTGCAGAAGCAGCTGCAATTCTAAAGGCCAACAAAAACTACTAAGAAAATAGATCTGTAACAAAAAGTAGTCCTAAAAGACTTGCCATGTGGTTCAGCAGAGACAGGTATGAATGCTATGTGTACCTAATAGGGTACCCATCTATCCCCCACCAACCCATTTAAGGCAAGTTTCACACACTCTGATGCTTGGTGGAAGGAAGCATTTGACACCTTTTGGCTTTTGGCTGCTGAAAAAAAAGCATGGGGAGAGAAAGCAGAGTTCTACTTTTACTACAGCAGGCATCTTAGGTGACGAAGCCTAAAGTGGCTCTAGTAAAATGCATATAAAAAGCATAGTGCAAGAGATCTCCACCATGCAACTTCCAGAGCTAGCTTTGGAAAAATTAAAGACTCCTACGTTCTCGCCCATGCCCACAGCCCTTGAAAGGCTGCAGTCCAACTCTTTCCTGCAGCTAGGCTGGTTTTGATCCCCAAGTCAGTCACAAGTACACTTCAGTCAACTGACATTACTTCATAATCACCAAGGTAAACAAAGATACTCGGTATGAACCAACAGCATGCCACACTCACAAAAATCACAGTTCATGCTTGCATCACCAGCTATCTGTGGCTGGTGTTGGTATGGTCTGTCTAGAACCAGCCCAACTCCCAGACAGAAAAGTCTACAGAGACCATTTCATCCAGAGGCAGCACATGGGTGGTAGCAAAACAAAAATATTCTTTCCCAGCCTTTCCTTGTCCATTTAAAAAAAGAAAAAAACAGGGATAAGGATTGGTTAAGGAGTACTATATCAGAAATAATTATTGTGGTTTTTTTTAAGCAAACAAAACAGAATGGTAATAAAGATGTCATTTGGCACCTTGCAGTAGAGTTTTATTTTCATCTTTTTAGTGTTCCACTCATCAGTTCCTTCCAGACTAGAGAGGTAAATTTTATCAAGATCCCCATGCACTTTCACTGTGAACCCCAATCACTCCATAGGATAAAGAAGGAACCATTCAAGATAACTGAAAAAGATGAAACATACCCCAGTTTAAACACAAAAATTGAGGAAAAGAAATTCAAATAGGCTGGAACAGATACTCTGAAAAACTAAGTGCAGCTGTCATTTCAGTTAACTTAACAAAAAGAGTCCTCCATACAGTTCCAGTATGACTAGTGGTACTGAGCATAGAAGTGCTAGACTGTCCATGAAGGTACTTCTTATTTGGTCTCTGGCTTGTCTTGCAATAGTGGTATAATTGACTCCCACGCCGTAAGGCACTGAAGAAAGAAAGAAAGATTTACAAAATTGATTCTATATTGGTTCATATAACTTCTGACCAACCCTTCCAGACTAACAACATGCAAGTTGAAGAAAAGTTATGTGGGTCATTTATAGATTATTACAGATGGAGGAAAAATCCCAGAAAGTCAAACAGCAAGGAAGTGTTAGAAGTGTCAGCAGTATAAGCTGCACATTCCAAACAAATTCGACAAATTCAAGTTTTCCAAAGTCATCAGCTGGCCCAAGCCATCAAAAATTATCAGAACACCCAATATTTCCAAATACTAACCTAGATTTTTCTAAACTGAAGAATACCACAGCTTTCAGGCTAGGCAGACAAACTGTTTTTGAGTAGAAATTGACATCTTTGTTGCGTGACTGTGGGTGAGGGCTGATTTGGGCACAATGGCAGCTGTTACAGACTACCTCCAGCAAACTTACTTGAATGAAAACATGCACTTAGGGAAGTTAATTATGTGACACAGTGTAGTCCAGTACAGCTCTGGGACTCGACTCGTCTACATGATGAACTGGTAGTGCCTGGTATAGTAAACTGAACACGGAGTGTAGCTTCTGGGCTATTAGAAAACCACTCCAGGATTTGGAGTCATTATCCCAGACACATACACTTACTACAGTCCTTGTACTGTGTATTGTTCCTGTCTTTCAATCACATAGAGCCCAGAAGTCAAACTGGGCAAATACAGACTGTGGAACCCAAATTATTAAATGCTGGAAACGGGCAAACTCATCAGCAGCTCTTTTATCCACAAGTCATTGTTGACACATCTTACTTCTAACCTTTCTGATTATGCAGATGAATAGAGTACTCTTAGTTGTGTACCCTGAAGGGACTGACACTTTCTTACCAAAAAACCTGCCTTGCTAAAAGCAAAATTAATGTCACAGATCTAACTATCAATTGCAGAGGCACTGTTGGATGTTCTGTGGAGTCTATAATATCCCCCTCCACAGCAGTGTTAGAACTGAGAGACCAGAGTGAAGGAAGTTCTGTGTGAGCAGTTATGAACTATGACAAGACAGACATTGGAAGGGGAAAAGGTACTGCACACTAATATTACATGGAGAAGTAACCTAGCACAGATAGAAGCTTGTAAAGTAGATGTGTAAAAATGGACAAGATGAAGTATAGTTTACTAGGCAATGCATAAGCCTAGTAGTTTTAGTGTTTAATATTCCATAAATATTTAATATATCTAGAGGGGGCTTATGAGACAGATGGAGGATGAATTTTAACAAGGGCTTGTGGTGATAGGACAAGGGATAACTGCATTAAGCTGGAAGAAGGCAGGTTTAGATTAGACAATTAGGAAGGAATTCTTTTACTTTTAGGATGAGAAAACACAAACAGCTTGCCCAGAGAAGCTGTGGATACTCCATCTCTGGAAGTGTTTTAGGTTCATGCTGGATGGGGCATGAACCACCTACTCTAGTGAAAGGCACCCCTGTCTCTGGCAGGAGGTCAAAAGTTACATGACCTCTAAGGTCCCTTCCAAACCATTGTGTGATCCTATGGTATCAACCACTGCATTGGGCTGCACTGTTCTAGCACAAGGGAAAATCAGGTTGGAAGCATATGCAGATAAATGTCAAGGTCTTTTTAAGTAAAAGTAAAAAATCTAACACCAGACCTCAAAGGTACAAATGCACCAACTGAAAAAGGGCAGAGGCTAGGTATTTTCAGGACTCGTATTCAAGGGACAGAACAATGCGAAAAGGGACAGGGATTAGAATAATTTATACATAGCAGATGTAATCTATATATGAGTCTGTGGAAATGCATTAACTCATGTTGTTTTGTTCATGAAAGGCAGAACCAAGAGATTTTTCTACTTTGATAGTATTACCAGAATGCTCAATTCTGGGGTTTTTTTTATCACCACTGCTGCTGCTCAGTAATTTGTTCCATTTAAAAGTGCAAAACAGAAAAGCATGCACGATCAAACGCTGTTAGAGTGCTGACTTGCAAAAGACCACTACTCTCACAGAGTTCACTTGACCACGACTTCCAGCTCTGACAAAAAACAGCTTCAGATGTCTAATATTCTTGCATTCAAGACAGTGTGAAGATTTCCTGAAGAATATCACCATTTCAGAGGAATATAAACTACTTTTATTCCTGCCAGTGTTCCAACAGTGGCACATACCTTCTCGTAGTACTGGATGTTTTTATCTGCCATCCCCATGAGTAGCTGCCTAAAGTCTTGCCTTTTGTTGTTCTGCCATCTCTCCATATCTGCTTTCAGGTCAGCATTGAAACATTCTACTCGGTCTTGACATTTCTCAACATCTGTGGGTACCTGTAGCAAAAGAAATGAAGATTAAAACTGTCACTAAGAGTGCTAAATTGCTGAATTAGCTCAAACCTTACTGAACAAAACTACAGAAGAAAAGGGTAAGTTCACAACCCAGTAGTTATCCTGAATTAACTCAGTTATGGCTGCAGGGAAAAAGCCACGACTCTGAACTAGAGAAGATATGAGATTGCTTAATTTGTTCTTTGCTGTTTGAGGCGGTGAATGCTTGTGCTTGTCCATCTCCATGCCTGATATAGAGGAGGCACTTCATAAAGGCACAGGAAAACCATTTCTGGTACTGAGGCTCAGTTCCTAGTGCTAAAACTGAGCAGCTTGGCTCCACAGCAAACTTTCCTGCTTCCCATTCACAGCTGCAGTAGGAATGTCCCAATTTACACCAGTGTGTATATAACAACAAACTATCTAACAAACATTTAGGTTTATCAAAAAAGCTGGATAAGATACCTTGATATTGACAGCTGCAGAACAAAACTCCTAAGTCCTTAGTTTCTAGCTTCTACTTTAAACCTTATAGGCTTCTTCAACAAAATTTAATCGAAAAGCACTCATGATCATCAACATGGGATGGGTTCATAGATTTCTAGGCTCGACAATGGACATGCAACCACGCAAAAACAACAAATAACATCTTGAAAGACAGCCTACTGAAAGCTGAGGTAGAAATTTCAATGGATTTTTGACAGTAGTCAAAAGGTACATACACTTTAGACCAACTAGGTTTGCGTCCTTTGCTTATGTTTTAACTAATATAATGTATACCATCAGGCAAATGCAGGAATAATTTACAAGTGTTTCCTCAAGCAGGGATGCTGAACACCATTTTCCCCCCTTCTCATTGCTGTGTGGTCCACACAGACAGGAATCCTGTAAGGACACGCAGACTGAGCCCATGAGCTCAGAAGAGGAAACTCCTGAATCCTGGTGCCAAAGTGAGAAGTGAACTTTTGCTCTGGAAGCTGTGACTTGCACAAAGGCAAAATACAGAATGAAGAACAGTTGAAGAACTTTGTGGTGGCTCCTCTCATACTTCATACTTCCAGTAAACTCCCTTTCTGAGGGGCTTGAAAGAAGGAAGAGCATGAACAGATTAGATAAGAAGCTTTTCACAGATACCTACATGAAGTTAGAGGTGGGCTACAATCTTGCAGTTTGGCAAGATACTCAGTTTAGACAGAAACACACCGATTGTGTTTCTTCCCCAGGACATGGATTAGGGCTGATCACTTTAATACTCAGAGAAGCTCTTATATCTGCTCTTCAATAAACCAGCCTGTTCAAGATGCAGGAGCTTTTCGCACTCACAGGAATTGAGTTCCCCTTTATTCACACAACAGAATTTACACTACAGGCAGCTTGAAGGTTCAGTAGGTATTTTTCTCCTTACATACTTATGGCTACAGAATTCACTCTGATACAACTCCAGATGAAGTTCCCTCATAGGCTGCAGACAACAACAACCAAGCCAGTGACAGGAAGATTTAGGGGATGCTCCCCTCAAAGCATGTATGCCTTGCATCGTAAGTACTCTGCTATCTTAATGGGAAAGGCTAGGCTATCAACAGAAATATTTATGAAGTCTGGAAGTGAAACCACATAAGATCTCCCAATCCTCTCCCAATTAACTTAGCTTCTAAGCACTCACCAGCTTCCTGCTTCTTCTGCCAGGATGTGAAACCACAATGAAGCTATACAAAAATACGTTCTTTCTCACAGCAAGTTCTAAGGCTGGTTAGGCTGAGACAGCTGTATGAGTTTAGAGCTACAGGGATAATCCAGTGGTCAGCAAATGTGTCATGTGTGCTTTCATTAAGGAACAACAACTAAGTCTCCAGAGGCATTGTGAAAGTAGTGTCTGCACATGCAGCAGTCCTATTTGGGAGTGCAAATGCCTTATCTTACAAACTGCAGCTTTCTAGAACATAATTTGCAACTCAGCAGTAAGACAAGATGGTAAGTTAATTAACAGCTTTTATGCACTTTCTATCAGTGCAAACTCAATGCAGAGATATTATGTGTTTATCATCAGATTTGGGCCTAAGCTGAAGCATCAAAGCTGGCACTTTTATCTGCTCTTATCAATGGTGACACTAAATATTAGCTAACAATTATGAACCAGGAAGAAAATAAATTGGACTTCGGTTGGGGGGGGGAAGTTGCTACTTCTTTACTGATATCAGCGCACAGCTACTTAATAGCTCAAAAACACTTCAAGCCACAAAGTGACAACTGGTTCAAACTCCAATACATTCTTAAAGGGTCCAGGACTTTTAGTGAGTCAATTTCAATTGATGAGAGATGTACATGCAGGCAAGAACCGTGGCATAAAATTATATATATATATGATAAGAAGTTCTGCATGTACATCTAATCCCCTTCACGGTGATTCTGTTCTTTAAAAAAGCTTGCCTAACATCTGTAATTTAGTGTGGTCAAGTACAGACAGCATGTCCACTTTAAAACTGCTCTATGTCATCATTACCAAATATCAAATGCTCTCAAAGCAGAACAAATCCAGTATTAATTAGACAACTTATCTTTGCAAAAGATATTTCTACCTTCCTAGTTCTTGGGAAACAGTTATCTGTTACAAGGCTTTTTTTTCCTCCCACCTTCTACTTCAAGTTCTGCACTGCTATATTTGCTGCTCCCATAGATCACACTTCAAAGCCTTGAGGTAGACAGAATGAAACAGACCATCAGAGGCAAATTTCATCTCACCAAAATTAAACCACACCCATCCTTCAGTGTGCTGGTTAGATTACTGCAAAATCAGCTCCAGCGTGTGTCAGAAACGCATGAGATGCATTTCACCACTGCACTTGTCAGAAACTCAAAGGCTGCATACTCCACATGAACACCATGATGCTACCAGTAAACACCACCCACACCACGCTTTCGGTGCTAGCTTCAGCATTCTGAGCAGTACCTGTTGACAGAGAGCCACAGCAGCACTACAAGTCCCCTGCATTCATAGGTCACTGAGCTCTAGGCTGACCTCACTGCCAGAACAAAATAGTGGCCTGGTGAGCTCTATGCTGCCAGGCCGGGTATGTGCGCAGGAGGTCCAGAATGCCCTCCAATGAGAGATTATTTAAGTAGTGATAGGTTTTCCTTTCAAAATCTAAACGAAGGCCTTTGCTGTCCTAAAGTTTTTGTGGTCTTTTTATATCATTTTCACCAAATCAGCAAATATGCCACAAGGAATACAAATGCAATTCCATAAGATGACCCTCTGCCTGCTTTTAGTTTCCAGCAAGTCATAGCCAGGAGACCTTAATGAATGTAAGATATGCTGCTAGGCACAGCTCTGAGGTATCAGCTCTTACATGTAATGACATGTCCTCTGGCTGGAAAGATTCTGAAAACCTCAGAGATAGAATTTTGTGAACATGCAAGGAGCTCTACACAGTTCACTCAACTTCATCTTGTAAATGACACAAACTACTCAGGTTACAAAAAGGTAAAAGGAGTTGCCAAAAATATGCTGATACTCTTGAGAGGAGATATAAGTATTCAAAAAATTTGCAGCATTTAAATGCTGCATTTTACGCAATAATCTCACAGAGATATGAGATCCAAAAGCCTTTTAACAGGAGCAAGATTAGCAAAATCCATCAATTCAACTGCATCAAGATCTTAGTAAGGTCAAATGCCTAAAAACTGGCTTACTGGATAAACTAGATGTAGTTCCCTTCATCCTAGATACAACTGTTAGAACCTGTTTATACAAAGCTACACTGAGGGAGTGCATACCACACCAGCCAGCAGAGAGGCAGGCAGTAGACCCAAATACAAGAGCACCACAAAACACCTAGTACACCACGATTTGTAGTTCATCATAGATAAAAGATCAGAAAACACTTTTGCATTTCTATGCCCTCGTCTTTTTCCGCTTCTTAGATTCAAAATATTATGTGAACCTACTGTAGAGTGAACCTTATTGTACAGAAGTTGTAATACTGGAAAGATATCCATTAATTATTAACACAAATACAAGGAAAACCAAAAACTTCCAAGCAGAGGAAGAGAACAAACCCTGCTGCCATCATCAGTTAAAGCTGCAGTGATTTCAGAAAAGGCTCTTGCGCTCTGTTTCATGCAGAAGCAAGTGGCAGCATGTCAGTTCATGACTTTTGCATGGTGCCCAGCCAAAACCTGTCATCCAGTGGCACGTGCCATCTCTGTTCAGCATCACACAGGTAGAGCTCCCTAGCAGAAAGGGCAAAAAAAGGAGTTTTCCACAGCCAAAAGTAGTGTTCTGCAACAATACAGTTCCACAGTGCCAGGGATAGGACCTTAAGCCAGCTAGCTGGCACACTGCTGAGTCACCAGGGACTGTTCTACCACTGCTTTGCCACTGAACACTGACAGACTGCCGCCTGTTGTTGAAATGTTACAGAGTCACCCTGCTCTGAACCGTGAGAGATCAGTGTCTTAGGCTGCAATGCAACATGTAACCAGAAGTATGTATTCTATCACCATCTGTTGAAACCAGGTGGAGCAGGGTTCTTTATCTCTTCCATGAACCATCCCTCATAACTCCGGGGGGGATATCCTCTATTAATGGTCCAGCTGTTGAAAACCAGGTGGGGCAGTTTTCTTTATCTCTTCCAGGACTCATCCTCTGTCCAGGGAGAGATCTTTTGCTAATGGGCCATTGACTCTCACTGCATGACTGATAAACTTACACCATCCCACTGTGAGCTGCTCCACCCAGGGGGAGGAGCCAAGCACTCCTACCTGGATAAA
>VYXF01009577.1:11008-26090 GCA_013397295.1 Polioptila caerulea
CCAACAAAACCCCTCCTGCCACTCCAGAAGGACTGCAGCCACCATTTAATCAGACTGCTACCAACACCCTGACCAACTGGGTGTCAGGTTGCATTCTGACTCTGATAATGTTTGGGTTTTTTTCCTTTTACGACTGCATTTTTTAATCTTAGTTTTCCTAATAAAGAACTGTTACTCCTATCCCCATATCTTTGCCTAAGAGCCCGTTAATTTCAAAATTATAATAATTACAAGGGGGGGTGTGGTTTGCATTTTCCATTCCAAGGGAGGCTCCTGCCTTCCTTAGCAATCAACTGTCTTTCTCAAACCAAGACAATCAGTAGTATAGAAGTTGTTGGACAAGTTACATATGCTCATACTTCAGTCTTTATTTCACACCAGCTTGCCAACAACAAATTTCTGTTCTGCCAGAAACTGCTTATACTGCAAAGAAGCCACCAGACCCAGAAAAAAAGCAAGTTCTGCTTCTCTATTCTTTTCAGGAAGTAGTGTAAGTGCAAACTGTTTTTGTAGAGCAATTTAAAGTGCTAACCTTTGGACGGTCTTCTCTTTTCAAGGCTACAGCTTCCAGTTTTGCTTCATACTCCGCCTGAACTTGGTCTCTCTTCTTCAACACATTCTATAAGCAAGAAAAAAGAGAGCTGTGAAGGGATCCCCTTGTTCCTTCCCCCAGCCCACAAGAAACTCTAAAGTGATAAATCTTCAGTGACAATTGAGCCCAAAGTCAGACTTCCAGGTTTACTCTGTCCTATTTTACAGCATTTAGGGAGTAGCTTTTAATAACCAACAGCACTTGCTCTCCATCAGTTGGCAGAGGCAGATAAAATTCAACATTTGGACAAGCTGCAAGCATGCAAGATAGAAGTTGCCATGAAACCATTAATATAATCCTGACTAAGTAAATCTAATTCATCAGTTGACCTATTGCTACCATGAAAAAGATATTATAAACAAAAGCATCAAAGCTGACAAGGGCTAATGTAAAGTTTCTGTAAAGTATCCTCAAGCAGCAGACAGACAACTGCATTGGCTAAGAGACAGGAAGACTACTTCAGAAGGAATTACAGCTCTCTTTTCACTTGCAAAGACTCTCCAGAATCTTTTAAAGCAACCTGTCACATTCTGGTGTTAGAGCAAAAGTAAGCCTTTATTTTAGATCAGTCTAGGGGGGGTTGGTTGTTGGTTTCATTAAAAAAAGAAGAAATTTATGAAAAGGACAATTTACATGAAAAGCACTGGACTGCCTGAGAGAGCTTCTCAAGCAGTAAACATTTTCTTGACAGACTATTTCAAAATAGAGAGCCAAAGATGTTATCCTTAGCTTGTACTATATCCACAAAGAACTTCACTGAGGTTATACTACAGTCTTACAGTTGGAAAACAACCACAGGAATTAGTCTTTCGAAGAATGACTTACTAAAAAATAAAGTTTTATGTCTGCAAGGGCAGGCAACTTACCAATTAAGGTTTCACAAAGAAACAACTAGTATTTTTTAATTACTCTGTTGACACAAAGTTATTACAAAAATGCTCAGAGGGAAGTCAGCCAACACTCACTGTAAATTTGAAATTCTCTTGCAGCTAACTTGGCTTTGAGTCTTCCCTTCTGCCACCTAGAAGGAATTGTCCTATTAGGACACAAAGAGGTCATTTTAACTAGTCATTTTAACAGGTCCAGACAAGGCTAGTAACATAGGACTATTCTGTGCATTGCTGTCTGCAGAAGTTTGTTTTTAGAAGAGTAGCACCTCGGAGCTCTAACAGCCAGTCGAGATCTAGCTAAGAGCAATTATGGCCATACAAATCCTGTATCTACTAATCATCATCATTCCCCTCCTCCTTCTTAAGCCAAGAGAAGGTCACCAATGCAGTTGCTCTAGAGTAGAGATATTGCCATCAACAATCTAATAAACTTCAATCCACAATAAATGGGAATGGCACCCCATCCACAAAGCTACTGTTAGATTAGTCAATAAAAAGAGGGCAAATCTGAAGAATTCACCTTCAACAGCTTAATTCTCCCTATTGTTCCAAAAGGGATGCAGAAGCATGCATGACTTGTGTTTGCTTGAAAAAAACACAACATTGCCCCTTCTTTTTGGAATCTATGCAACTATGTGGGATAGCGTTTAAGTGACTGAGGTTACCAATGCAACCAAAGTCTGAGAGATTTAATAGGTATTTCTACTTTATATTGACTCTTGAACCTGAGTCAACTGAAATTTCTTCGGTGAAAAACAACTGCCTCCAGCCACTGCATTTTGTCTTTAGAAGCCTGGACTTAGTGCAGGAAGCTGAATCTATACCAGGAGTAGCCAATGATTAACAGTTATTGGCAAATTGGATTAAAAGAACAGCTGTCTTAATTCCCCTTATGTCCACCTACCATGAACCATTAACAATGAGCTCGTGAACACAGTTTTAAGTATCCAGTAACGGCCGACCTGCAGGTGATTAAAAAAATATTGCTCTCCCTTTTAGTTATCCCATATTTTCCTCTGGCAATTCTAGGCAATCTCCTCTCCTCTAGATCAATGCTTTAGCAGCAATTGTGAAAAGCTCTGCATCAGGTATCCTCAAAATTACCACACACCATGCAATACTAGTTAAGGCTTCATTTGGAGAGAAAAAAAGTTAAAAAAAAAAAAAAGTTGGAAGAAACCAAACTCAAAACTGAAAAAACCCTCAACTAATACACTACAGTTATTTCAGGTCAGAACTGAACCAGTGGTGTCTGAACATGAAAGACCTAGCCTGGTTTCAGCAGGTCCTTCACCATTTTGTATTTAGTTGAAACATTCCACCTTGGCCCATCAGAGCTTCAGGGGTTTGCCATCAGCCTGCTGTCTCATATTTCAATTTCAATTCTGTTTGCACATCACATAGCTTCCTACTGTAACTAAACATCACAAGAGGATCCCTACTTCATGTCCTTAAAGACACAGTTACCTATTAATGTGGTGCTTGCTTTGAACATGCATTAAAAGTAATGTCCAAGAACACCCCTGGGGATCACATCACAAGATAAACCTTTCTAGCAATGTTAAGCAAACAGAAGTCATATAACATCCTAATATCTGCACTGAATCATGTATAGTTTGTCCTCTGCACATGCCTCCCAAGGCAACACCAGCGTACATCGGCAAATGTGGTACTACATGTTTGCTGACAAGGGCCTCACTGCACCAGGAACTGAGATATCACCTTTCCATGTAACAGAAACCATAAAATACCAGGCCAGAAGAGACCTCAAGGATTCTATCATCCTACCCTTCTTGGCAAAAGCACAGTCTAGACAAGATGGATCAGAATCCTGTCCAGCTAGATCTTAAATGTGTCCAGCAGTGGGGAATCCACCGCTTCCCTGGGGACATTATTCCAAAGGTTGATTGTTCTCATTGTGAAAATTCTCCTCTCGTGTTCAATGAAAATGTCCCCAAAAGTAATTTGCATTGATTGTCCCTGTTTTTCCATAGGTCTCCTTGTGAAAAGGGAGCTTTCATCATATTTGAAATCAATCCTTAAAAACACTGCTAGATGGTGATAAGATTTTCCCTAAGCCTTCTTCCTCAAGATTGAACAAATCCAGCTCTCTCAGCTTTTCCTCATACAGAAGGCTTCTCAGTCCCTTGACCATCTTTGTCGCCCTCTTCTAGACCTTCTTCAGCTTATCCACATCCTTTTGTGTGCAGCAGGGATAAAAACTGAACACAGCTGTGGCCTAACAAGTGCTCAGAAAAGCGAGTAATTTGGAAAGAGTCTCTTCTAGATGCTTCCAATGCACATTTTAACTCCAGGCCATGACACCAGCTTCTGCAAATTTGTTCTGCAAAACTTGTAAACAAATCCAGAGGCTAGGCTTTCCTCAAATCAGCTAATATTCTAGTTCAACCAGAACTACTGGGCTTTGACTCCCTATGTGCAGTTCCCTTAGGCTATTCCCCTCAGGTAAAACAATGCTCCTGAGGACACCAAGGCCTCTTCATCGCTGAACAGTGACAAAAATCTGGCAGCCAGTTACAGACTGCTCTATAGATCATGTTCCCATATCTACACCAGGGGTACAGTGTGCAACAAGGAAAGCTAATCAAGGCTGCAGTGAACTTCCAGCACCTGAAGAGTTACCTTCCATCAAGTACCCTGTGCAAAAGATGTGCTCTGAAAGACCAAAACAAACTTCCATCTCACAAGTAGTCCTCATAGCAGCCGATGAAGAGGAATGCACAGCTACTGAAGAGGACACCTCTTTCAACAGAAAGTCTCCTGCACTCCAAGGGTGCACTCCTTACTAACCTTGGTTACTTACTTGGTGTTATGGATTCTGCAAGGACAGTTCAGTAGCTGTTCACTTCAGAAACAGAAACAGGCTGATGTTTTCTAGCAGAAGAAAACTGCACTTTGTAGAACCTGAGAGAGTTCAGTTTTGCTATCTGAGAGTGAAGGAAAATACGAATGGTCTGTCTTGGCTAACAATAGTTTTTGTTCTTGATTTTCAAATGTTTAGACTGAGTAAAGCTAATAAGATGCCCAAGCACTAGAAAGTCAAGTCAACAGTCTAAAAAGTTCAAGCTAAAAAGCAAGGGTTTCTTTAGCTGAAGAAGCATTTTAGACAGTTAAGTAGCTGTTGGCTTGGAGACAGAGCCATTCTAAAAGGGTTCCAAAAAGGCCAAAAGGAAGCCTAGGTGCAAGTCTGCAATGCTGTTCTGCCTGTGGTAAGTGGCATTTGTCTGCCTAAAATATCTCTTCAGCTAAAGAAACCCCTGCTTTTTAGTTTAAAAAAACTTCCTCTGCTATATCTGTGAAGAGCACCTCTCACAATTTAGCTTGCTCCTTCAGATGACATCTTTGCTAAGCATTTTTAGCATCAAAAGCCAGACATTCTGATTTCAAGTAGCCTCATGCTCTGTTTATTTGTAAGCACACTCCATCCACCTCCACTTCCTACAGTCCAAACATCCTGAGACAGGGCTTCCTACAGCTCACTGTGTTCAAGCAATAATTAACTGTTAAAAGACTCATAAAGAAGATACACCTCATTCATGTTAGGGTCAAATCCATGGTCACCAAAGCAAAGAATATATGCAGGGAATTAGTGCAAAGCCACCTGCGAGAATACTTTAACCACACAACTCCTGAAGGTGGGAAAAGACATCTACACGTAAGTGTTTAAATTCTCAGTTTGAGAAGCATAGGATGAGATTAGGTTGGAGAAGGACTACCACATTCAGACTTAACATTTACAGTAGGCGGTTAGATCTGTAAAGGAGTGTATATGACAGGCTTGTAACAGTTGTTCCAAGTGGAAAGTCTTCAGCAGGAACTTGTCTGTTAGTACCCTATAGCAGGACTGATATATACACACACACGCACACATACATATACATATGGCACACACACACTGCACCACAGGCACATGGTGAAAAGCTCTGATGGACAAACTTAAGTCCTTGATATCATTTTTAGTGAAGTTTACTGACTAATTCTTTTCCCCTTAGATGTGATTGATTACCAATGCTCCTTAACTTCAAGAGAATAAAACCCACACTAAAGTAGCTTTCATTATGTCTGCGTAAGCAGTAAAACATGAAGTTCTTAGAAAAATTATGAGTCACAGAATACTATCTTTAAGCAGATGGTATGGTATGCAGAAGGTAACAGACATATCATGCCTAGGGTATGGGGATGGCAGAGGAAGCAATGTCTGTCATTTGGAGCCATGGTTCTAAAACAAAGCACCCAACTCTGCTATATACAAGTGATAGAAACTGCTAATGCTATAATTCCTGTTGCACCAGGTAGTGACCCTGTAGTGAAGAGATGAAGCACAACTGATTTCCATTCAAAGAAAGATTCTAGGCAGCCACAGGATGTCTTCTATAGAGTACCACCTGCCACACCAAAGAAGGGGAAACTCTGCAACATGTTATGTATGCCCTACAATACTGACTCTAGCTTGACTGAAGAGCAGAGTAGACAGGTATCTAGCACCCTTCTATAAAACATACCTATCTTTGTTTTGACTACGGAAATATCCTCCCACTTAATGTATTATTTACTTCCCCACTTTTCCCGCTACCACAATTTCTCTCTGTTAAAAAAGAATGAACTCGCTAATTCTTGCCAAACACATTGACAGCACTTTGTGCCACAGGGCTCTCTTTACCTTCATTGACTCAGCATACAATATATATTCCCTAAGCACGGGCAGGAAGTCTTCTGTCATGTCCTCACTGAGTTCTTCAAGAGCTGTGCAGCAATTCCCAATGCAGGCAGACACTCCTTCCAGTGGCTCTGACAGCTCAACCTCCAGCCCTCCCCAGGTTGAATAAACAGGTCCATACTCTCGTAGTTCCACCAAGTATTCTACAAGAGGCAGATGGAAAAATAGGTTAACAGAGTAAGAGCAAGGCACAAAGATGTGCAAACACAAAACAGGAGAAATTATGCACCAATTCTGAATAACATTCATCCCCCCAGGGAGCCAAGACTCGTGTTGCATTAGCTTCTTAAGAGACAGAGCGCTATGGATGCACAGGTAACAGGTTCAAGTTGCCTCTTTCTTAACTTACCATTCCTACTGACTTCCAGTACAAAGTCTCTTGCACCTTTGCAGTAGCCAACGACAGTTTTTCAAACATGCATAAAACTTAACCCTCCTAAGATGACATGTAAAGCTTGTCTTCATCTAGGAATTCCATTTGTACTCCTCCAGGTGGACTCCACCTTACAAAAGCCTTTCAAAAATTACTCCAGTAAGACAGTAGGTTTGTATAAAAAGTTAAACTTTAAAAAAAAATCTGGAGAGTTGAGCTAATATCAGATACCGTGTTAGGATCTGGGCCTTTTTAAAATCTGGAACAGGCATTAGATTTTGCCCTGTGTGTGACTTATCACAGGCCAGAATCATCAACACAAATTGTCTTGATCATGCTATCAACCAGAGTAAGACACAGAACACTCAAATTGGAAGTATTATGGGGGAACACCTTGTGTCCTTACCCAACTGTTCCTTGATGATCCGCTGTGCTATTCTGTCAATGGTACCAAGCTTTAGAGAGAATGTGTCTAGATAATCCCCAATGGCTGCAAATTCCAGTGGCCGACTTCTTAATTTGTAGCCTCCTGTAACATATTTGACAGACTCCCCCATCTTTGACAACAAAGCCATTCCTTGCTTTTTGTAGGCATTAAGATCCTAGGAATTAAAACAAATAAACAAAAAACCAAAACAAAAAAGAATATGTTTAGGAATACTCACTTACATGTTTAAATATTAATACAATTAAGGATACTTTCTAGTCAAGATAAAATCTTGTGAAAGCACGGGATTATATGTGACATGCAGCCTTGAACAAAGCTTTCTACAAGCTGTACAGCTGGGCACAGCTTCAAGTCTTCATGGAGGTAAATTACCCAGCAGAATAGTATGAAGCACATCATAAATAACTAAGTAGTCCAACTTTGCATGTGGCCATACTTTCCCATTCCTGTACCCTCACCAGGGAAGCAGGCTTACTAACAGCTCTGGCTCCAGCAAAAATATTGACATCATTCACCTACACATACTTCTAAGTCACGGTTACAATACCGGTATTAACCAGATGCACCAGCTGGCTCTAATGGTCTGCTACAGAGCTACACATTGCACACCTATCTAGTAAGCAGCCTCCTCACTCCAGTTCTGTGGTCAAACAGGAGGCAGGTGAAGACAGAAAAAATGCAGCGTGGGGAGACCAGCAAAGCTTCTCTGCAAGAGAGACTGTAGCTCAGGCTGGGTCAGATGCATCCATGTGGCCACCACAGAAAGTGTAAATTTCCTTCACACTCCTTTACATATTTGCATAAACCAACTTTCAGCTAATCTATGCTAACAAGACTGCTTGCCTACAATTTTCATGGGATTTCACCTTGATATCAGAAGAAAATGGTTTTAGTCAGCCAAAACACTGACAATTTTTCATTTTACTTCTTCCAGCAGAGGTCAGTATTCAACATCTCAAAACAGGCTCAGGAGCCTGTTATCAGTTATCCTATAGAGCCAGAAAGATGCACTCAAATCAAGTAGGCTGGTAGAGATCAAGAATTCAGACAGTGTTACAGACTAGACTAAAAGTTTATGTGTTCTTAAGAAAACTCCCCCAAAAACAGCAGCCATCTTCAAAACATGTAGTATGGTATTCCTTCCAAGTACTTAATAAGTCAAATACAAATCTAACTAAGAAAACCTGACAGCAGCTACTATAATTTTCAATTATGTTTGCATTTAAATGCAGTTTGACTTTTGCTTTTCACATGCCCTCAGCATGAGCTGCAAGCAGGCATCAGAAAAGACCCTTTAACTCAAAATTATTCACTCACGCTCTCAAGCATTCTGGTACGTTGCAGCTCCAAACAGGGAACACGAAGAAACGTTGGTTTCTCTTTTTCAACCAGGAGGTGATCTTATGACTTCCGGTGGTAACTAAATTCTGAGGTCCTAGCACACTGAACTGACACCTCACTGCTCTACTAGACCAGGTTCAAACATTGGAGACAGTCAGCAGAATAGGTGTCCTTTCCCCTCACCTCCCAGGATGCTCTGTAATCTTAAGGCAAACTCTTCCTAAAGCAGAGGATGAAGCCCTTGACATTCATTTCACAGGGGCAGGAGAAGACTAATAAAGCAGCTAAGAAAGCTGCATCATGCTTGGACAGATCAAAAGAGGAAGAGGGCTATATGACATTTAACGTGCTAAACAAATTTTGCATTTCTGGCTTGCTTCAGTGGTGAAGTTCACCATGGAGGGGAAATAAAAGAACACTGGAGATTTGTTATTAACAGCAAGCAGAGCCTGAAGTGAGCTCAAACATAACACTTAAGTGAGGTAGAGTAATGTGACTTTAGGAAAGGCATGCTTTAACAGCTCTTCTCACCTATCTGGTAAAACCCAAGCATAGCAGCAGGTCCTCCTAGTCTTATTGGAAATGCAGTTTTAAAGAAGGCCAAAGAAAATTGTGCCATTCCTCCATGAGTCATGCAGAAGACAAGCATGAAATTGTTGGCTGAGAACAAATAAGAATGGGGCCTCCATGCCTAGTTTTGAGGGCATCAAGTGCAAGCAGTTTAAAGAGCACATTCACGATAAAAAGTCAAGAAATTTGCAGGCTTTTGTGCAAAGGAGACTTCTCTTCCTCTCCCCCTTCCCTCCTCCCCAAAAGAGGATTTTCAAGCCTACACTTTCCTGAATTTTTACTCTCTCTTGCATAATAGGAGTATGTTCTAGGCTACAAAACAAGCAGGTCTGGAGAATTCAATTTATCAATCTGCAGAGAGGATCCCTCTTCCCTTCAACACATATTGTTGTCACACACAGTGGTCTGTCATACACAATAGTCAAGAGTGCCCAATAACCATCTGGTATTTTAGAGGAAGCTCTGATCTGCATATGTAGTTTTGTTAATGCCTTTTTACCCTCACTTCAGAAGGAATTGCAAAGATCAACATCTGCATTTGAAAGTTACTGGCTTACCTTGGCTGTGAGAAAGACATTGAAGTGCTCATTAAAAGACAGCACTGGGTGATCAGTTATTCTCTTCAAGAACTTGTCTAATGCTTTCCTCCTTGTCTCCACGAACTCTTCCGAAAAGCGATCAACAACACCCTTCACCACAAATTTTTCAGGAAGAGGCTGTCAGAGATAAGCAAACAGCACAAAATTCAATAGACTTGCTTCTGTTATTTGGAAACAAAACAACCAAATTCCAGTCTTAACAGGAACTGAAACATTGTGATTGCTAACAAGAACCATCAAATGGGATGTAAGCCCTTCTCAGAATTATCCTTTAGCTGGTCTGGCTTAAAGCTTGCTATTGTATCAAGTGGCTTCAGCTGAGAGTCACACCAGGGAAGTCAGACAGTACTCACACAAAGTACGTGTAGCACAGAAGAGCTGCATGCTATTTATAACAGAAGCACACACAGACACACAGACACTAACACACACCACCCAGTGTTGACGCAAGGCTGCCCAGTCTTGGGAAACTCAGAAAATTTGACAATTCTATACACACTCTCTCTGAATAATTTAGAGCTTTTGAACAGGGCCCTCCCGTAAAAGGCTGACAGCCTTAGTGAGGACACTGAGCAAAAACAAACCAGGGGCTTGACACAGCAAATGGCTGGATCTTTTCTGAAGTATGAGCACACCTGGTCATCTATCACAGCTGACTTTCCTGAGTATGTTTCTGTAAGTGACAAAGGCCTGATGATACATCCACTTGCACATCTTACTGTTTTGAGTCCATCAGATCATCTCTGTAGTTGAGCTTGACATGTCAGTCCAGACTGTCTCCAGACTTGCTAGTTACACAGTCCCCCCATTACACTTGGATTACAGACTCTGAAGGACCACTTCGGACAGAAGATAACTTTTTAAGCTGAAGCATGGTTAGTTTCAGCTCTACCACTAGATCTGCTTTTGTTCTGTCCAGACAGCATGGACTTCAAGATTAATACAGCTTTAAAACTGTGCTTTGCATTTTATTCTTGTGAACCAGTCCATCCAGACAAACTGCTTACAGTTAGGCTAGCAATGACAGCCATTTTCACCTAATTCAGGAATCAAGATTCCCTTTTGCCAAGAGTCTAAAATCTGTGCCAAAAATAATTAAAGAAAAAAAAACCCCAAACTATACATATTGCTTTTTCCACCATACCTTAGCTGAAGTGGGTTGTGCGTGTAGACTGTATCTCCCAGAAAAGCACAGCCAGCATGACTTAGCTGCAACACAGCTACATTTTGACCACAGTATTTGGTTCTTACAATGTTAAGACTTACCTTATTATGTTTAGCATTCAAATCAGTCAGTCATTCTAGTTAAACCAGCCTAAGGTACACTATCATTAGACTTCTTCAGAAGGATAATGCCTTGTGCATTAGTCTTCAGGCAGGAAGAAACTCTCTTCCTTTGTTTTGTAAATTTTAGCTGGGACTCTAGGTAAAGTCACTACCTCAGCATCATATGCAAGAGGAAAAAAAAGTTTAAAGAAAAAAAAAAGAGGGAAGACTAGTTTAAAAAACTCTAGTTCAACCAAACACATGCAAATTGGCACTGAGTAATCACTAAAGTTTGAGCATTTGAATAATGCACTTCTATTACAAAGACTTCTGCCATTTAACCTGGTTTTGACTACAGCAGTAGTCGAATTTTCCATTTTAGGCCTCTGGAGGTCCATCTCAAGTAATCAATACACACAGCTAGCAACTGATATTTTGCTTTAACTGTTAATTATCTATCTTACAGTCTTCCATCTTAACGATTTATTTTTTCCTACTGAGACAGGTGAGCAGAGTTCATTGCCATCAGAAATGGCTTCAAGTATCCAAACATGACCATCCAAGGAAAAGAAACTTGGCTGTGTTAGGTTTACCTTTCTGTCTAGAAACAGATCTGAGAATGGTTTTACTGTTTCTTGAAAGAAAATATTAGAATGTTTCAGATCATTAAAAAAGACTAAAGAAGATAAAGAACTATCAGGAACTGAAGAGATGAAGAGGAATCCACACTGAGCTTAGTTTTGACTCCTAAGTGTAGGTTGTCATGACACACTGCACATCATTTGCTACAGGAAGATTTTAGGCAGAATCACTATACTGAGATTAGGAGAACAACTCCCTTTTGATAATTTGTTAAAACAGAAGGCTTTCAGGGATTGCAGTACCTATAATTACAAATACAGATAGTCTTAGATTGTCTTGAAACATCTTTTCAGAATACACTTGAGTCAGTGCCTCTGAAACTGCCTTTAGCTTCTATACCTCATCTATTTCTAGACAATAAATACATAAAGCATTTGGCAGTCTCCCCACCATAGCCTGCATGAAGAAGATTAATAGGAGATTCTGTAATTGCTACCCTGTGCCTAAACAGATAAAATAGTGCAGCACATCCTTTTATCTCCAGATTTTCTAGAGGAAAGGCTCCTAAGATACTGGCTTGTTCTGCAGTTGGTTCCATGTCCAGTAATACAGCTACTCATGCTAAGTTTGCTGTTCTGTGTGCAACAAATTCCTCGTCAGAGCAAAGCAGCTTGATTCCCTAGCTGTGACTCACCTTCTGCTACTCGACTATAATTTACAGCCTTGCAGGCTTCAGGCAGAACTGGCTGCCTGTTAGTGTAGCCAAGAATCTGCAGAAACTTAACTGTGATTGTTCCAGCTGTTCAGGGAATGGGGCGTGACAAAACAGTATGGGCACTTAACACATTACACATGCCTTCACCTTATGCTCTCAAGCTCTCTGACTTTCTTTTCCCTACTGTTCACTAAACACATCTCCTCCTAGTTACTGGTGTCACATGATTTTGTGAAGTACTTCTTATCTCTGAGACACTCAGCTAATATTCCACTTGAGGCAAGTCCCTGCATAATTAAGGACTTTAACAGTGCTCAACCATAGAGCAACCTAACAATACTTCTCACACAGCCTACTCCTTGCTGAGGGAGGGAAGGAGGACAGAGAAACTTCCACCTCATCACCCAACTCAGATAGGCAAGCTAAAGTACACTAGTAGTGTTGCTATTTCCTGCCAATTCAATTCCTACAGGGCTTTCTAAATGTCTTTGTTCAAAAGGGCTGAAGGTGGTGATCTCACCAGTTTCCTACCTATTCACATAAAAAATAAAGAAGATAGTACTAAACTCCTCACATCAAATAAGGTGGTCAGATCACCAGTTTCAGCCACAATGGGTGCAGTAGTTTAGCTAATCTTATTAGGCAAACTTCTACCTACTGAAGGTATGCAATAGCTACCAAGCCAGAGGCTGAGACTTCCAAGTCTGTGCTATTACACACCAGTGCTATTATGTGTTAGCACAAATAGTTTTTATTACTCTGTAATAAAAACTAAAAATTACTAAAAATTTATAAAAAATAAAAAGTTACTCTGTAAAACCAGCTCAAAAGGCCATCTCAAAAACTCAGACTAGAACCTGAATTACCTGTAATCCCCAGATGCTCTGAAATACAAATATAATAACTGAGCAAACAGATTAAATGTATTCCATTTATGTCACTGTAGTCAGCACGTGTATTGCCCTGCAGGAGGCTGACAAAGTTCACCTCTCAGGTGTGCTACTTGTCTAAGCTTCCTAATTACTCAGGAATGGGAAGTTTTTTCCACTCCAATACAAGAAAATAAAGTACCATATTTAACTCTAAATATTCAAAGATAATGAAGTACTGTATTTTAAATCTAGACACGTATCATCCAAATACTACCCTTAGAAGACAGATGCACAACTGTCCTTAACAGCAGATTCTTGCTTACTACCTACGGGAATCAGATGCGTTGGCTGAGACTCTTCCAACTTGTTTCTCAACCAGTCGAAGTCTTGGTACCGCCGACGGACAGAATACTCTGGCAAATCAAACTCTGCTCGTGTGGTCTGGAAAAGAACAGGATATACTTAGTGTGCAGCAACACCTCTCACTTCAGAGCTTAGCATAAAATGCAGTATAGCCATTCCTGGCAAGGGTGAAGCCAGACAAGACTTGCAAGAGTGTCTGAATCCTCAAAATTGCGCTGCTAGCATGAGAGAGAGATCCTCTGGCCTTTCAAGCAGTGGAAAAGCAGCAATATGAAAAATGAGTGGTTGGAGCTGATGTGTTAAGATCTACTTGTAGTTCATTACATGTTCTGCTCTCATCATGGTAGAAGTCAGTAGACCAGTCACACAGTGTACCACAGTACTCTCCTAGCAGTTGCAAGATTGCTAAGACTGTATGTGATATTTATTGTGAGGATAAGACTATTTTAACCATCGAGAATTAAAAGTAAGGATGTTTACTGACTTGTTTATTCTATGACATGCACTGTCCATGGGTGAAAAAGTGTTTCACTACTGTCATGTATTCTGCAATTGATGGGCTTGTCAGACCCCAAGGTCAAAAGATGAGAACATAAGCCACTGTGAGGTTTGATGGACTATTTTTGTTGACTTCCAAGACAAAGAAACAAGTCTGTTTATCTGTATGCCTGGTTAGATATATTAGTATGTTAAATTAAATATTTTAAATTCTCGTTCTTCAGGGCACGGTCATTACAAGTTTAAGGGAAAAAAAGTAAGACAAACTGCTAGCAAGTGTTTTATCCAGTCTTTGAACAGTCCATAATCTTGAAGGCAGACTATGGGGCTGCTTGTGAAGTACATACTGCAGCTGTCAAAAAGCACTCGAGAAACTGTGTACCAACTAGGAGTGTCTGCTGAAGAGCCTGGCACTGCAGCAGCCCTGATTAGAAGGTAGACAGCCCTTGCAGTTATGTCCCACTGAGAAGCACAGGCAGCTACTTAAGTTACCTGCAGAATTACATCCATCTTGCAATTAATGTCTTGCAGTGCCAGCACACTACATACCTGCAGCCAGGCGTCAAACCCAGCATATTCTGGGGAATACACCAGCAACCCCAGCTTTGAACTGGCATCAAGTCCAGTTCCTGGTTGCTTTGCTAGTCCCAGCCAGGAGCAGTCTTTTAATGCAATCCACCTCTTCACTTGCTCTCTGGATGACTCTCACTCTTCAACTGCTGCATTTTATTCCCACCAGTCACCACTGGGGATCCTGTAAAAGTTCTACATATCTAATCTCATTCTAGGGTGAAGTCAGGAGCCTTAACACGGTATCAACAGCACAGTAGGTCTAGGATACTGTAAGCAGCAAGCTCATGTGTTATTACCTATGAAATGGCTTGGCTTATAGTAAAGGAAGGCATAGAAAGACAGAAAAAGAAATCAGGATCAGCTCCTCCCTTCATTGGCCTGCTAGCCATAGTAAGCAATATAGATGTTAGTCCATGGATGAACATAACGAATCTTCATGAATTGGAGCATTTGTGTTTGTAGATGAGGGACTACCAAGACCTCAACATCCACAGGAGATCTGTGCTTTACTCAGCTACACACATCTCAGAGTTACACCAGTTTATTTAACATCTAAGAGTGCCGCACCATAAATGTGACTTCTGAGCCTTCATTTGAATAATTTTCACTTGATTCAAGTAACAGACTGAATGGCATTATTCTAGAAATTAAAAAAAAAAAAA
>VYXF01009577.1:26143-39638 GCA_013397295.1 Polioptila caerulea
GACCAAGGCAGTAATAACTGAGTAGAAGGCAGAGCTTTCTGTGAACTAGCTGTCACTGCCCAAAGGCATTTTAAGAGATCAGACAGTGAGTGAATGAGAGTAATCAGAATGGCTACACACTACAGTGTCTTATCCTGTAGCATGAGAATGAAGGTAAAGTCTCCTATCTGTTAGCACTGGGAAGCTTATTAACCACTATTCTGCTAACAGTTAAGGAAAACCATATAGGACTGTCTAGGAGTAGGAAAGCAGGGTTAAGTCCCAGTATACAAACCATACATTAGCTATTCACCCCTAGCAAACTGCTCTTATTGCCTTTACTTCACAAGCAGAATTGCCAAGTTTTCCATATACCACTTTTTTTCCTCTGAGATGAAAATACAGCAGCAACATTTCAGTGTTTACTGAACAGGTTATCAAATCTAGACAGCAAATAAGCTTTTCAAAACTATTTGGGCAGAACATAAGGGCCCTTCAAGATTTTAATGAAACCTCACTAACATGGAAAGAATTTGGATCTCAGATCAAAAGCACAAGTTATTTTTTCCAGATTGCACATAAGAGGAAGGAGGATCCTGCCACTGTCCAAGCACAGTGTTGAGGAACACATTCTCTGAGGAGCATTGTCGGGAGCAGCTGCAGTGGGAGCTGCAGGTGAGCTCTGGCTGGTGCAGCCCAGGCAGAGAGGCCCTGAAGAGCTGACCCTGGCACAGCCAGGGCCCGGGGCAGCGGCGCTGAGACACGGCAGGAGCCCGTGATCCCAGACCCTCCACGCTTACACTGGGGAGGGCATAAAAGCCAGGGGCTCCTTTGTTCTGGGGCCCTCCTCAGAGACACCAGCTCCAGCTGTTGGTTTGGAACTGCACTGGGATGGAACTACTGTAAAGGCTGGGATGCCTGAGACTGCTGTGGGGAACCTGTGGACAGAAACCTGGTGTGACTGTGTGAGTGAGGGGCCATAGCTGGGAAGGGGCCTTGACTCCAGCTCAGGTGGTGCAAGAGTGACTATCATAGTGGCTCCTAGATGGCTGAGCAGGGAAATTTCCATAACAGACAATAAGTAAAGCATCTATGCTTTTGACACAGTTAAATTCCTCCTGCTTTCTCAATAAGATTCATACATCTAATCTTGCAAGGACATGTGTCTCTTCCAAAGGAGGCTGAGAAACTTACATGGCAAATCTCAACCTCTCAAAAAATAACGAGCAAGATGTTTCCAGGAACTTACTGAAAATTCCAGCACAGTTCCACTAAGTCAGCACTGCGGCACTCTGGGCTCAGTTTTCCTTGCTGGAAAGCAGGCAGAGTTACAGACACTTTCACCTCAGTTGCTGGAATAGTTTTGACTAGAGGCAGTATTAAGGTAATCACCAAGTCTTGGTCTTGCATAAGATTCTGGTCTTCCTTGGAAGACGTTAGCAGCCAAACCTGAAGCCTATAGCCTGTGATGACTATCTGAAAGTATTTTTGTATCCCAGTTCTACTCTCTAACTAACTAGACTTGATTGCAGATTCCCTTCCATATTACTATTTGAGGCAAAATCTTCAACTAGGAGAAAAGGCGTATGACAGAGAGGGAGAAGGGAAGAAGGCTGGTGTTCTTAGCATTCCAGTATTTCTTTTTGCTTCAGTCTAGCCTGTTTGAAAATTACTTCATATCACTTTTACCTGTTCATCTTTAGGGAATCAAGCTGTTTCATGTGTTCAAGTAATCTACCCATTGAATGGACTGGAAGCATGAGGACAAGGACAAGAAAGTGAAAACAAGACCTCCACTGCAGTACTGACTGGTTTGAAAGACTCTCCCTTCAAGCCTGCAGAGCAACTGCAAGACTCTGAGGAATGACACTCAGCTGTTCAGAATTCTATGGGAAAAGGCACAGAAGAAGGCTTTGCCATCCTAGAAAGTACAACAAAAGTGAAGTTATAAGTACACTTATTTTATGTTTTCTCAGGAGACATGACCACATAACAAGGCCAAGCTTTACTTTCTCCTTTCTTCATAAAAAAGAATTCTGCTTGGTAAAATCTCTGTAAAATGCACATCCATCTATCTGAAGGACACTAAGACACTTCAATCACAGTCGAGACCCATTAAGTTCCAGCACAAGTTTCACCTGCCTTAATGGTTTCACTAACTCCTCTGTGTAAGGAAACTGCTTACTAATTTGCATTAGTAACTGCATTAGCAAGATGAACACTGGGTATGAGGGATCAAGAGAGTCAGTCCTGAATCAGTCTTGTTAGCTGGAGGATTACCATTACATTCTTTAAATGTGTTTATCCACAAGACAGGCTACAGAATGCTACCTGGCTCTTACTAGGGAGCTGTGAAAGCAGGTACACAAGCAGGATCAAGCAAACACATAAGTTTTCCTTTGCAAGCCAATGTTTTGACCCTTCCTCAGTTACTACCACCTGCTGACAAAGGTATGAGAAGACGAAAAGCCCAGGGCATTCTGCAAGACTTTTTTTCTTTTCTTTTCTTTTTTTTTTTCCAGTAAAAATAAATAGGAAAAAAAAAACCCCCACAAAAACAATCCAACACAAATGAGACTGCAGTTAGTCTACACTCTCCCCTACAGTGGTATCCTGCCCCAGCCACAACAATACATTACAGCATTAGCAACTCTCCTCTTGCCTTAGTGATGATGCTTTTCAGTCTTCAGAATAACTCATTCTATGACCCATGTTTATCCAAACCTTTGAGGTTCCAGAAGCATTCTCCAAAAGAGAAGAAGAAAACCCCAGCCATCCCTGCCTCCTCATTCAGAGGCACCAGAGACCCTTCAGAGGTCTCAAACTTCTTTCCTGCAAGGTTACAAGGGAGGTGTTCTCATCTCAACCTATAGATTATTCCTGTGCAGCTTTTCTGCCATGTTTAATTGTTGCTTGCAGCTACAGTGGCTAACTGGCAATTACCGTGGCACTGAGGACACTTTGTTGGTAGCGTAAGAATGAGTTAGACCATTAATACCGTTAGTCTTGAACAATGATAGACAGTCCTAGAGGTTCTGACCCTAGTGATTAACCAAAAGTTTCCAAGAATAATAAAACTAAAGAGATGAGGATTTCATGGTGTTTCACAAGAATAACTTACACAGTTTCATAATAGCATTGCAATAGTATGATACAGCAGATTTATGTGCTACAATGAGATCCAAAATAAAACAAGTATTAACAGACAGGTAGGCAGACATCAAAATCAGAAGTATAGAATTACTTTTTTAAATAAGAAAAGAGACATTGCTGGGTAATACTCTGATCTAAATATGGTAAAGACCTTGGCCATGTTTCAGAGTTCTGCTTTAAAAAGAAAAGGAACCCTTGAAAATAAGGATTTCCAAGCACAGGAACATTATTAGGGTGCCACTATATAGAAATATTTTATATTGACAGAATAACTGAGTCTTAATTTAAGAGAGAAACAATATTAGCCAATTTTAGCGATTTCCCTGTGGAAAGCTGCATTTTATTTTGTGGTTCCTATTCTTTCTGATCGAGTAATAGCTGAAGGCTAAGATGCACCAAGTAAAAAAAGATGGTGTTTCCGGAAAGATTAAGAGTCTTAGAGTAAAAATGAATTACAGAACTGTGTTAAATGTGCAGCAAGAGATAGTTACTATTTTAGAGAAACTTCCTTTTATCCTGTGCAGTCTGAAAGCAAAACTTAGAAATGGGGTTTTGGAAAAAAATTATCTGTGGCCTGTAAAGGCTCCTTATCTCCAAGGAAAATATTTGCTCCAGTACATATTGCCAGCTAAGTAGGCTGGAGGAATGTTAATCTTTCTGGTAAGTGTATCAAGTATATTACTAGTAAAGTCAGTGAGCACCTTCACTAGGTTGCCTTAAGTAACTAAAAGTGCCCAAAGCAGATGTCAACATCACCTAGGAGCTCTCATTAAAATGAGTATGAGTTAGTTAAGAGGAATCAACATTTCAGGTGTGAATGTGGTGGACTTCCCAGATCACTTTTCATATTAATATTTTTAGATTACATTCATGATTGAACTATAACAGGTGCTGAAAAAATCTCTACCTTCTTTTGGTTGGCAGCAGCATTCTTAGGCTACATCATTTTATTATCAGCTGTAGAGCTATCTGAACCAGCAACTGCATGAAAGTTAGTTTACAGCTGAGGATAAAGACTATGATTTTAGTGGATAACAGTGGAAATGCAGTAAACATCTCCAGCAACAATCAAAGCATTACAAAAAAGGATAGACAAAAAAAGCGAGATGATTAACAGTGAACCAGTACCGATGCACACTCCCCTTAAGGGAATTCAAACCAAATGAGTGTCAGATTACCTAAATGAACAAACAGAGAAGTTAATAAAAGAAACTGGCCTTGCAAGTTTACAAACAGTTCTATTTAGGAATCAGAGACAAAAAAAAAAAAAATCTAAATTGACATGTTAAAAGCTTTTTCCACAATTTCAGACACTAAAGTAACAGTTCTGCTACAAGAAGTCACATCTTCAACACATTCACAAAGTACCAAAAGACACTAAGTTGTTGTCCTTAACACAGGAAAACACAGTGCAAGATGTGAATATCCAGAACGTGCCCTAAAGTTATTCCACAAAGAAGGAAGTACTAGGAAAGAGAATATTGCTTTGTACCTTTGTTGTAACCCTGTATGTGATATATGTCTCCATTGTGCACACATGCTTTTTGGGATCATCAACAGTAACAAAGAGGTCTCTAGTTTCCACATCCAAGTCATCATCCAGCTGCAGCCTGTTGAGGAGAGATGAGGAGGAAGCTGGGCTAGAAGTGTCCACTGGTGTGCCATTGGGCAGACTGAGATCCTGTATTGGAGAGAGAAAAAAAAAAATGTTTTTAATAAGCTTAACAGATTCAAGGTAAAGCACAATATTTTCAAGACAACACAGACAAGCTTCTCTAATATATTACAAGAGTTGTTTGTCTCAGCACCTCCAAGGATCACCCCTTTCCAGGACACCTGGGTAACACCTTATAGCCTTTGAGCATGAAGCTGAGGAGAAAGCTCATTATCAGTGCACCTCCCCTAAGTACAGCACAGCCTGCTTTCTATTCATAGGGAAGTAGAGTATTGCTGAACCAACAGTTTCTGGTGAGACTGAGCCAACCTAGACCGAAAACAAAACAGCTAGGCAAATCAAGAGACCTACTTATAAGACAGGTTTCAGGTGAAGCGGCAACAGTTCAGTTGCCTGGTATGCAGTTAGCTTTCACCTCTGGAGACTCCTACGGTGGAAGGAGCACAACTTTCATCAAAGGCCTCCTATGCTGTCCATTAATTTCCACACGCTGAGAGCAGAGTCTGAACTGCCAACACAGCACTACAGAACAGTCACGGATCACACTCACACACAAGTGTCTCAGCACAGCTCCATGCTGGAGTCCTAAAGCAAATGAAAACATTACTTATTCCTTGGAGAGGTCCTCATTCCCATTCTCCCAAGTCTAAGAGTGTGATCCAGTGCCTAGAGAAGACAGAGGCTAAAAGATCCAGCAAGTGGCTAGCTACTTTAGGAAGAAAAACACAAAAGCTTAGGAAGTCTGCAATTCCTTGAAACTGACTTGGCAACAGGGAAAAAAAGAAAAACAACGAAATAACTTTATAGCTAACTTGGTACATCCACACACCTTCAAATCTCACGCTCCAATACAGTAGCTACTGCACTTGCATAAATATCACAGCAACGTGTTCTTTGCTCTGGTTTTGTAGCAAAGAGAGTTGACAGTGTGTGACAAGTTGTACATACAAAGTCCTAAGGATCCACAGTTCTTCTTTCCAGAGAAGACAGGAGGTTTTATTGTTTGCATCTTTTTACTAGTAGCACAGGGATAGATTCATCTATAGACTGATTTCCCTTGTTGCTAAACAGAGAAACATCACTGCAGCTAAGCACCACATTAACTAGAAGTGTTTTAGTTATACAACTACTTTTTAGACCCAACTTCACACAACTGTAAGTGGCTAGACAAAACATATCATCTCAGCAAAGCAATCACATTTGGGTGAGATCCCCTCTGTCAATCAGCACTCCTTCAGCCCAAAAGGTAGAGAATCGCAGACAAGAGCTTTGAGGTAAAATTACTTACAAAGGTCAGCCTTTGATAATAGCTAAAAACACAGCTAAATTCCTACCAGTCATTGTCACAAACCCATCATGGGAGTACTAGGATTTCATAGAGAGGCGGCTATCTGTTGCAGCACTGCAGAACCATGGCAGCATTGCTCTTCACCTTGAGGGCTGCCTTATGAAGTAGAAAAAATAACTGTTTAGCCCAGACATTTTGGGAAAGGAGTAATCTAGACTATTGTCACTAACAGAGAGGTTAGATACGTTCTTTCAGCTAACCTACAAAAGAGACTGCCAACAAATAGATGGTTTCAGATTTAACTGACAGGCGAGCAAGATGGGAAAGCAGGCACTCAAATGCTCTCAAGAGGGCAAAAAAGCAGGAGAAGGCACAGCTTGCCAGCTCAGACACGAGGTAGACACCTCAAACTACACAAGCATCAGGCTGGGACTCAGCATAGGAGGAACACGTACGTACAACAGGAGGAAGCAATGGCACAATAACTCAGTAGATAAGAAGTTCTGTTAAAATTACACAAACAGAACAAGCAGTAGACAGGAGAAGATTAACAACAGGAGATGGCTTCAGAAAATATGCAGTTCAGCTACACAAAAGAATTTGGCTGAGCAGAGCAAAAAGCAAAGCAAATCTTGGGATACCACAGTAGCTGGACACAAATCTGTTTCTGTTTCCAAAGGAAAAGACAGCTCATCATCACCCATGTGCAATAAGCATTAACTTACAAAAAGTTGTGCCAAAACTGCAGCCAGTAATATTTTAAGCTTCCAGTATGACAACTTGAAGAAACAGCTTAAGCCTGGTTCCACAGGAGATCTCAAAAGCTTGTAAGAAAACTCTTCCAAAAGAAAGCCTAAAGAATATGATGGAATCCGCTTAAAATATGAGAATCTAGAGAAAGAACCAACAATGGAGCTTGCAGCCAGCTGCATGAAGTTAGCACTTTCCTCATTACTTCTCTTGGGAAGTAACAATACCACATGAATATGTCTTGCACATTTTAAGCAGGACAGAAGTCTTTGAAGGTTTGAATCTGCTTCATTGCGCTTGAGTGTGCTCTTGCAGTCACGGGTCCTGTGGAATGTCCTGAGTGTTAAAAAAGGTTGTGATAGTTCTATCTTCAATTAAACACTCCAGACCTCTAGCAAGTAAAGCTTCTGTACCCGCAGTGGTTCAGGTCAGAAGAGCTGCTGGTTGTGGTGGTAGGGAAAGGAGAGATAATGGGTTACTGCGCCATACTGCCTCATCTGCAGGATCCTCCCCTGGCAGACACAGCTGGCATCATACCTTGCTACCTGGCTATTTTTCAGTAGACTAAAGCCAAGTTAGAAACTATTTCTCCTCCTGAATGTGTGGAACCTCCTAGCTAAGTGCACTAGAAGCAACACGTATAGCTGCTGAACCCTCGTTTAACAGTAGGCAGGATCAGTTTTGCTGGAGTCTTACACTATTGCTAGACTCCATTTCTAGCTATTGCTAGAAAGTGGCTTTGAAGGCTTTGAAGAATGACAGCAAGATATCTCAGGTTGTAATCCTACCAGCGGAGTGCATCCCTGTCATGTTAATTGCCCCGCCTTTCTCCCATGGGACTTGGAGATTTTTTTTTTCTTGCTGCTCGGGAAATAAGACTGGATCATTTTTTTTAGTCTGCTTTTACCACAGAAAGAGGAGCATGTCCTGCAGAGCCTAGTGAGAAAGAAGATATGCAGCCACCTGTGTTTCTACCTGTTGGTATAACTATAAAATACAAGTATATAAAATACAAGTTACATAAAATACAAGTATATAAAATACTGGCTAGTATTATCCATTTTATAAGAACAAGCTGGCAAGCTGTGTCTGACTTCAGTGCCAGTGGCTCATGCATCAGCTTCACCTTTAGTGCACCAAGTAGCTGCCCATCCATGTTTTAAGTACATTATCACTGCACTATCAGAGACCAGCAGAGTCCAAGTCACAGCACGTACCTACTGCTTACAAAGCCTTTTGTCAAAGCACCTGTTACTCACAATAGTCAGTCTGCCATAAAGCTGAGAAGTCCTACAGCGGAGAGAAGGGGAGACGAGACTGCCTCTGTTTAGCCAGGCAAGGTGGTGCAGAGGACATGTTTTGTTAAGACATTCTTCACTTCTTAGCGAGTATCCATGAAGATTTTCCAAAATTTCAAAGCTTTTTCTAAAGAGTAAAGATCCTTCGTCTCTGTCCCCCACTGCCTCAGGACAGTCTTGCAGCTTTGTAATCTGTTGAAGTAGGTCAGGTGAAGGTGTAGCAAGGCCTGGATCACAACCTATAGTAGATACAGTGTGGCATTCAGACTTTCAGGTTCATGAGCTGATTCCTATATACAGCTGTAAAACAACCGCAAGAGCAGGCTGTTCATGCATTCCTATGAAGTTCCTAGAATTCCTCAAGACACCTGGATTTATGGGTACAGAAGTCAGACGATTTTAGCAGAGCATTTGGTATTCCACAGTGCCAGACAAGTAGGAATTAACTGCCTATGCTGGAAATGCACCCTGACAACTATACAGGCTGGTAAGGCTGCTTCACATTAGTTTGCTAACTCATGCTCTTGAAACACCTTGACTAGTCAGCCTGCTCAGAAGCAGATATTAAATCTATCAAGAAGTTCACTTCATCCAAACATAAAATTCAGCTGAATTTTTTAAACTAGAAGCTTGCACATGAGATTCAAAATTAAGTGGGAAGTTTCCAACTGTTGTCATCTTCTCGCAGGAGATTTTCCACAACTCCATTTACAAAGCAGTTTGGATACACATGAATTAGAACCTTCAGGAGCCTGGTATTCAGTCTTCTGGAGGGCAGCCTCCTCTCACGGAGCAGTACACCAGAGAAAGCATCCAGGACTCAACCCCTGAGGGTCTAAATTTCTGTAGGTCCTGTTGTATTGTGAAGACCATGGAGTCTTCTGCTGAGTTATAGGCAACTAGTTAATATTACAGTTTCCAGAAGCTGAATCCTATTTTTCATTTATCCTGCCAGAGCAAGTGTACAGCTTAACCAGATAGCTTTGCTCCCAAAGCAGCAGTCCATGAGGAAGCAGAAGGCATGGTTCAGCCAGGTCTCCCAAGCACACATAAACTCGCCTCAGGAAAGGGTTACCTCTGGAAAGGTTACCTCTGGAAAGTCCACTGCTCCTATTCAACAAGTGTTATTTAACAGTAAAAGACATTTAGAAATGTGGCTGTTTAGAGGCAAGAGGTGCACTTAAACCTAAATACCCCTGCCTAACTTAGGGACCTGAGAACCCCGCCTATATTGCTCCTACAACCTCATTGCTTCACTTCTGAAATTCAGAGCGCTGTACATTTTCTCCTTCTATTTCAAGGTGTTCCACTGCTTTTTACCATTTGTTTCACAGAGACACAATAACAGACAGAGTCATGTTAAGCAGACAACAATTCCAAACAATTATAGCTGGGTTTTGGAACACTTTTATCTCCATACCTTCAGTACATGAGAGTTGGTCATAGAAGAATGGCAGCCAGTGACAGAAAAACTGAAGTAGTTTAGACACAAACATTCCCAAGGGCACTATAAAAGTCTACACGAACTTGGCTTTCACAGACCTATTCATAACACCCCTTGTCCCATCCCAGTAAGTTTTGAATGCAGGTGTTTTTTGCACAGGACAGCTCCATGTAGAAAGAAAAAGCACTCCTCCAGTACACATAAATTAGCTCTTCTGTGCACAGTATTCTATTAGAAGACCCCACTAAGCACCTGTTTAGTGAAATTTCAGTCTACACAAGACTATGATCCAATACCAGCCAGATACAGAACAAGGAAAGAAAACACATTTACTTTCCCTTTATGTATGTTCAGTTTCATTCTCTATTAGGCAGCAGCATCAGATTTTGTTTATTAGAGGTAATTTCTGTTTCTTCACATCTGAGGTAGTACATGTCCCAGCCTCTTGAGCAGTTTCTTTTGAGCAGTTAATTTAAGGCACCAAAGTGGACATACAGAGTGCAGAGAAGGGAGTATGCTGTGGACACAGAAGGGATGGAAAGAACAAGGCAGTCATGCTCAACTGAGCTTAAAAAAAATTAAAAAGTCCCACAGTTAAATGCCAAAAGCCCTATTCATTTCCAGGAATAAGAACCAGGTTCCTACAGTGATCCACAAATAAGACAGTGCTAAGTTGTTTGACAAGAACTAAAGAATTGTGATATAATTTCTAGTCTAGATCTACCTCCTGGAAAAGCTTAAGTTGTTATATGTACCAGCTCCTGATAACCTTCTCCACTAATGGGAAGGGATGGTACAGTTTACTTGGATGTACTCACAAGGAACAAGATGATACTTTCCAAAGAGGTAAGTGGTTTCCATTATAATAGTAATCTAAAATCAGACTGTAATGGTGAGGCCACTTTAAGAGCAACACAGAGTAAGTACAAACCAGAAGGAACTCCTCCTGCTCTTACCTTATATGTGTCAGTCGCTGGGTTGCTGAGAATGCAAGCCAAATTTTAACTTCTTAGCCATGAAGAGTATTATGAACCAAGTCTGTGGGCTCTGCAGGGTCAGGCAGAAAGCCCCCAATTTAACAGGGCCATGGCTCACCTCAAAAGTTTCAGCAGTACAACTGGTATTTTGTCCATCCAACCAAAAATCCACTAGATAAAAACTAGAACAATTTGCTCTCAGAATATTTTAAATAGGCATCCAAGTACAACATGCTGCCAAGCTATGAGTCTGGTGACTTTGCTGTGGTGTTCATCATTAGAACTACCATTTCTGCTCTATAGGTCACAGCTGCCTAGAGACACGCTCCTCACCATCCCTGAAAAAAATAAGAATTTAAGATGCAACAGATAATCATGATGGCCTGCAGTTTGGCACCACTCAAGGCCTGGGAGCATTTTTGCTTATACAGATATCATACTTGGAATAGTGCTTTGCATTTCAGCTGGACAGAGAAACACCGCAACGAGCTTCATAGAGGCACCACATGGTCAAAATAAGCATTTTCCAAGCTTCTCAGCTACAATATGGCTTAGTTTCGGCATTCCTGTGCACCAGGGCAAAGGCAAGTGTCAAAAGAAAGTGTCAAGTACCACATCAGACTATCTGTTCATACAGTCTGGCTATAAGTCTGTCTTCTCACAGTCCATAAGAAGCTTCTTTCTTTCTTTCTAGGGCTTCTTTCCCTAGTCTGGAAGGGGAACTGTGCAAATACCACTCTAAATCTAAACGTGGTTCAGGTTAGACTCTGAAAATCGGGAATGATAGAGTCTTTACAACAGTTAAGACAAGACTTTCAATACTAAAATAAGTCAAGTTACTGTTTTGTGCATGAAAGGTCAAATGCCTTAGGAGGACAAGCATCTGGAAAATGAAATGGGTTATTATTTGCAGCAGACATTAGTTAGGCAAAATGTAAAGGTATAATACATTCTTTGAACTTATTAACTGTCATGAAGCTGATTGCCATTGCTTCCTTACTGTGGTAAATGTCAAGAGGTACTTTAACACATCCACAGGATGAGTTATTCTCTTGAAATAAGAAGTTCTAGATACAAGGTTAGCTCTCACGTCTGTTTTTAGAGCACTTGAATCCTTGCAGAAGGCTGCATCTGTCTTCCTAAGCAAACTGCCAGGCTGGCAATTGCCCAGCATGATTAGTTCAGTTGTGTTTAAGCTGTAAAAAGTAGCAGAAAAGTGCTTATGACCTGACAGAAAGCAAGAGAGTTTAAAATTTAGGCAGACTTGGAAGCTCCATTGAAAGAACTAGAGGATCTTTTGTCTCTCTGCTGCCTCAATAGTAGGCAACAGGTACCAATTCCAGTCTATCTTCAGAGATCAAAGGCCTTCACAAATCACAGAAGCTACATGTCCTTAGAAACACTTAGAAAAGAACAGAATTTATGACCTCTAGCTCTGTTAAGTTCCATGTCTGTATGCAAGGATTTTATTCCAATAATATTGTTTGTTATATGGATTCTGCAGTTGTGTGCACAAAAACACCACAAACCATTTCAACATGTTAGAGAGCACCTTGTCAACAAACAAGGCTAACAAGCCCTGTGTTTTGTTTAAAGCTTCATTTTCAAAAGCTGAGTGCTGACCTTCTAAATAGCAAAGCAGTAGCCAGAATTTCAGAGCATGAGCAGGAAAACTTGAATCCTGCATATGACTAGGAATCATTCCCAATCCAAGAAACCAGATTTATATCTTATTGCAGATGGAACAGTTTATTAAACTTGTCCAAACTAAACTGCCTTCTCCTAGAGACCTACAGTTCCATGTTAAAGCTCTGCAGAAACATACCATGCAGAAGTTCTGGTTTTCTGTTCACTCTCTAGAAGTAGGTTTAGTTACATCTGTTATCTAGGTACCTAGTAAACTGTAAATTTGGCTTTTGAGAGCAAACAATAATATGCTGAGGTTTTTTAATGTGAACAGACGCAAAGGATTGGGAGAAACAGAGAAGAAATAGGAGGGAAAGAGATAAGAGAGCTGGAAAGCACTGTAGTATCCTAGTGAATACTTAATTTAAACAAGAATGAATATGCATACACTATGATGTGGGTTCCCTCATTCTCTCTGTTTCAGGTGAGTTGCATTAGCTTTCCTGACACAGACCAGTGAAGATTTTGTGAGAGCAACTCAGACTGACAAGACATCACTGTGCAAGTAACAGAGGCCAGAGGCAAAGATACTTAGAGGGGAGAATTCATGTTTACATCTCATGCCCTGGGAGAGCTGGAGGAGTGTACTCTGGGAGAAGCTCTCAGAGTTAGTTTATGTAGGTGCAATTTAAGCAATATCCCCCTATCACGTTTGCTGACATACAAGACATTTTCCAGCAGAAAGGCATTTGCTCTCAAAGAGATAAAAATAAACAAAGTGCTTATCTGTTGGAAGAAAAAAAAACCAACCCCAAACCAAAACCCACATAGCATGACTGCTTCAGTCCCTGCTTTGAGAAGAAAAATGAGGAAAAGCAGTCAGACAGCATGTTCTCACAGTAAGAAAGCTATCTATAGAGACTGATGGACTTGTGTATTGGTTTTACACAGCCTGGTTTCTGGTAGTGGGATATAGAGGCAGCTCTGTGAGAAGCTGCTGGAAGATCCCCAAGTGTCAAGCAAAGCCAATCCCTGATGCCTCTGAAGATGGACATGCTGCTGGCCAAAACTAGGGAGGTTGTTAACATCTCTCCGATAACATATTTACAAATAAAACCAAAACAAAGAGCTCACAGTTTTTCTTCTCGTCAGAAAAAAAGAGGAGGTGAGAACACATGAGGGAAACAACATGGAGACACCAAGGTCAGTGGAGAAGGAAGGGGAGGAGCTGCTCCAGGTACTGGAGCTGAGGTTCTTCTGCAGCCTGTGGTGAGATCGTGGGGAAGCAGCTGTGCCCCTGCAGCC
>VYXF01009577.1:42043-57139 GCA_013397295.1 Polioptila caerulea
GAACCCCCAGCTCCTTCTCCACAGAGCTGCTTCTGCTTCCCAGCAGGTCACCCCAGCCTGTGCTGGTGCCTGGGGTTGTTCCCCCCCAGGTGTAGGACCCTGCATTTGCCTTTGCTGAATTTCAGAGGGTTCCTCTCTGCCCATCTCTCCAGGCTGTTGAGGCCCTTCTGAAGGGCTGCACAGCCCTCTGGGCTATGGGGCACTGCTCCCAGCTTTGTGTTGGCAGTGGAATTGCTGAGCAGGCCTCTGCCCCTCCACCCAAGTCACTGATGGATGAGTTAAACAAGGCTGGGCCCACTATGGAAGCTTGGGAAACATGACTAGGAACAGGCCTCCAGCTAGAGCCTGTGGCACTGATTGTAACCCTCTGAGATCTGCTGTTCAGCCAATTCAGAGTCTACCTCCCTGTCCTCCCATTCAGCCCACTCTCCCTGAGTTTGCCTGTGAGGACATTTTAAGAGACAGTGCTGGAAGCCTTGCTGAAGACAACATCTCCTGCTCTCCCCTCATCCATCCAACAGGCAGTTCGTTCTTCAAAGCAGGCAATCAGGCTGGTCAAGCACGATTTACTTTTAGTGAATCCATGCTGACTACTCCTGATCACCTTCTCATCCCCTGTGTGGATAAAGATGGCTACCATCATTGTTCCATCATCCTTCCAGGTATTGAGATGAGGCTGAGTAGTCAGTAGTTCTCTCTGGGTCTCCCTTCTTGCCTTTTTGGAAGGCCATTTAAGCTGGACTGGCACTGGAAATGCTAACTCATTAAAATAATTGCAGATCACTAGATTTTTTTCCATCTTCAACTGATAATTAAAGTAGTCCTAGTAGCTACCTTGCTGTCAGTTACTGCCCTTAGTAACTGGAAAGAAACAGATCCCCCTTATTTTTCGATAATTTACTAGAAGTAACTTTACACAGATTTTAGGTTTTAGTAATTTCACACAGTGGTAGATGCCATGGCAGAGTTCAAACCTTTTTTCACTATTACAGCCTAGTGATGCAAGCAGTTTGCCCCAGCCACAAGAACTTGAAAATCTCAGCTGCACTGGCATATAGACTCAGGCAGACAACTTAGTCACAGCTTAAAGAGTCAGTACAGCTCAGCATTTAAGATCTTGCTCATGGTCAGCAGAGAACAAGTCTCAACAAAGTTATTTCTGAGAAATACACAAGATAAAATGCCATTTTAAATTGACTTATTAAAAGTCTTCTGCAGATTGAAAGCACATGCAAGTTACAATCTCAAATATGCATTTCAGGTGTGGCAAGCAGATTTTCTTGCAGTGGTACTAGGTCTACTGCACCAAAAGAGCTGCCTGCCTTGTCTCCTGACCTACTTTACAGGGACCAGTCTCTCAACTCAGAGCAGGAGCAGACTGACTCATGTGACAGCCAGACCATCTGTTAAGATACCACAAGAGTACACCACAATGCTAGAAGACATCGGGACAACAGTCTGCACATTATTCTAGGAACCGAGGTCTCACAGATAGGCGTGTCAATAGCAAACCTTCGTTCTTTTATTCTCTGCCCCTCCCACCACTAATTACAGGGACATGCTGCCTGATGCACTGACAGTTGGAGGAGGTCCCCATACAACTGTAATAAGAGAACTTCCTTATCAAAGTGGTTATCCACTTCCATCCATGAATGAGCTAAGAAAGCACTCAGCTACTTGGGTAAGTTTAAGGCACAACAGCACAGGCAGCCCTGAGGATTCCTTCTGACCATCAAGCGTAACTTTTTCCACCATGGCTGACAAGTTATTGCCAAGACTCATCCTTCTGAAACAAGTCCAAGAAGTACCAAGTTCCTCTGTGTGTGCTCTGAATATGTTTTCAATACCCTGTCTCATTATGTTTGAAGGAATTCTGTCAAAAAGATTATGAAAGCTGTACAACACTGAATTCAACCTCAAAGTATACATCCCTGCCTCCATTAAATTGAAGTAAGAACCACAAAGTAATTATACTGTTATACAGTAGAAGGTATGTTTAGCTTTACCAGGAGAGATTGAAAAAGTAATGGTACTAAGATAGCCACGCTGTTGCAAGTGTTTGCTCCAACTTGCTAGTTATCCTTCATCTTGTTCAAAAAAGAAGTGAATTGCCAATTCAAGATACTTGCTATAATTATGTTTCATAAACCCCCCTGAGTTTAACCATAGTACTAGAGCATCCATGGTGTAAAATATCATGAAAGTACCCCTTCCCATTTCTACATGTGAAGGCAACTTGTAGTGAAATACCAGTGTGCTGTTATAGTTTGCTTCTACACTATCAAACCTCAGAGTCATTACAAGGAAATAAAAGAAGACAAGCACATCTTTTCAGTAGGATACTGTGGTATTAACCTATCCAAGTGGTATTACAAGTTTGAGAGATGAAATAGCTACAGAAAGCAGCTCTAATTACCACTACCGTGAAAGACAGGAAACTGGATTCAGCCAGCAGCTTGACTGTAGATAGATGACATGCAGAAAACCATGAGAGGTTTAAGTAAGATCTTCTAATAAGAAGACTAGAAAAGAGCTGCCTGACACGCACACACAGTGCAACAGGAGAAGAGACAGCAGTTCCTTAAACAAGATGACAAGTAAGCTGAGCCTTTTAGAATTGATGGCCTGCTTAGGAAGCATGTGGCAGACAACTGCCTGTACGTAGAAGCTTTCTGGCCTTAAGAAACATGGCTCACTCCTGTCTTCAAAAAGGATAAAGGGAACTACAGGACAGTCAGCTTCACCTCAATCCCTGGAAAATGGTCAAGCAAATATGAGAAACTACTTCTAAACACACAAAACACATGGTGGTGAGAAGTCAGCAAGGACTTAAGGGAACTTATGCTTAACCAACTCAATGCCTTCCTGCTACGAAGATATCACTGGGCTGGTGTGCAAGAGAAGAGCTTTAACACTGTTCATTTCAACTTCAAGAGGACTTTCAAAAAAACCTGTATTAACACAATACTAGACAATCTGATGAGGCACAAGGCAGAGAGATGTACAGCAAAGTGGACTGAAAACTGGCTGAACTGCTGTGCTCAAAGCATTGTGATGCCACAAATTTCAAATGGTGTATATCAGCAGAGGGTATTAGGGCCATTACCATTTTAACACCTTCATTAAGGACCTAAATGATGGAACAGGTTACATCCTCGGCAACTGTACTGAGAGTACACAACTGTATGGAATGCTTGATCAGATGTTTGTGCTATCATTCAGAAAGACCTCAACAGGCTGAAAAAATGGCCTGTGGGATACCTCAAAAAATTTTTTATAAGAAAACGAGAAGTCCTGCACCTACCAGGAGCAACCCCATGCAGCAATGTGTGCTGCAGGCTGATTAACTGAAAAGTAGTTTGGCATAGGGAATTAAAAAAAAAAAACCAACAAATGCAGACACTGATGGAAAAGTTGACCAAGAGCCAACAACATGCCTCAAGGCAAGGAAGGCAAACAACCTGGAGATAATAATGCTCAGGGACTCTTATCAATAAGGATAAATATTTTATTGAAGGGTGTACAGAAGGAAGTGACAGACTCTCTTTAGTGAAAATTGAAATATTGGAAGTTTCACTTAAACATGAGAAAGATATTTTACTTTGTGAGTGACTGGATGCAGGAACAGGATGCCCAGAGAGCTGTTCAAAAAACAACTTCACAGCATCCTGGGCAGCCTGGTCTATCTTAGCCAAGAGAATGGATGAGACATTATACAGAAGTGCCTTCTAGCCTCAACTTCCCTGTGACTGTCATTTTTTCACCCTGTAGATAGGAACAGAGATCAACCCATCCATACTGACATTGTTTCCCAAGGTCACCAACTTCAGTTTAACTTTCTGCAGTCTTCAGTCTCTCCCACAACTGAGAATTTACCTCCAGCTTCCTTTAAGAACAATACAAGGTGCCGGTCTAAATTCTCATCTGGTCAGAGAAGGAAGAAGTTTGTAGATTTTCAGGCAGATCTATTTTAAGTTTTCAGATTATACTGCTAACTGGTTTCATCTGTGGGTGGATAAGGTTAAGAGCAATAATTATAAAATAGCAACCAAGGAGGCTGGAAGTAGAGCTTCAGACTCTCAGTATATTTTCTGGAGTTGGAGTGGTGCCAGACTCCCTTTCAGAATAAGTGCTATGTAACAGCACTCCAGCAAACACCAATTATTTATACTTGATCAAGTGCTAATAAGAAGTCTAGGAATTCACCAGGGTGGTAACTTGGAAGCAGAGAAGCATGCAAACAATAGGTTTCAGTTAGTAACCAGAAGTTTGCAGTAAGAGTTTTGAAGTCCATCTCCATGAACTAGCAAATTCAAGGTATGCATTCAATAGAAGTCTGGTATTCCACATCAGCTCTGGTATCTGCTTGATATACTAACTTTAAAACAGTCTTGAAGCTCCCATCAGCTGTATACAGTTAACAGAGGCAAACACAAGGTATGCAGAGTTTCCAAGACAGAAAGCTGAGAAAGTTACAGGTAGCTGGTAACAAGTACAGTAACAGCAGTCAGAAATGTCCAAAAAAGGACAAGGGAGTCTGAGTCCTAGGACAGGTGGGATATGAAAGCTTTTGGAGTCCTCAGCAAGAAACCCGTGATGTGAATCAGGACTCTTATCAGGTAGCTGCCAGTCTAAGGCAGACCATGGCAAGAACAGCCAACACCACCATGTTAGATACGCTAAGGTGATACAAGTATAGAGGGACCAAAGCTACAGACTGCGTAACTAAGCCATACAGAACACTTCCTTTCTAACTCTGCACAGCCTGGCACTTCCAAATCCTAGCAGCAGCCTACTAAATCTGCACAGCCTCAGGGGGGCTGACTCTAAGTCTTCACCGCAAAATATCATCTACTTCTCACCTCTGCTCCAAACTCAGTAACCTGTAATACTGCCTTTTCCCCTCATTGTCAAAGTGTTTGTCCTGGTGCAAAGAGCAGATTTGCTATCAGAAGCGACTAACTTGTGCACTGGAGTCAAGCAGTCATGTGCAAGCAGAACTTCCTCCTTTTGTAAAAACGAAAAGGCAGAGAGAAATCCGGACACTTCTCCATTTGTCTTACCCTCCTCAGCAGTGGATCTGCTCTGAAAACGAGATCTCAATTAGCTTGTACGTGGTCCAAAAGCTAAAGCAGCAAGGCCTCAGTTTTACAACTAACTCTACAACTAACCTTGCCATGCAACTTGAGGAATTGTTTTCTTCATGTTTCTCCCCTCACCTGATGTTAAAAAAACCCCAACCAAATAAAAGGAAAAAATCCCATTACATAACAAACATGGTAGCACTCAGGTTCAGCTTTAGCTGCCTCCTTATCTGAAAGCTAGCAAGGGTGAAGGGAGAATAAACTCGAAGACACTCATGGTGGGCAGGTGTCAAGACAATGTTTTATGCAATTAAACTTCAGAGGAACAGAAAGATCTTTACAGAACCCCATGGCCAATATAAAAATGCTTTAGAAACAAGAACCTACAACCCAAGTGTTTCACGTTTCCTGCAGCATGACTGTGAAAGTCAAGTATTTAGCTAAAATGTCCTTTTCATTTAAGACATAAGATGCTGTCAAAAGTCAAGGTGTCCTGGTTCCTAAAACTATTGTCCACTACAAGTCAGGATTTCATATAACGAAAGTTCTGTAGCCCTTCTCCCAAGATTCAGAAAACTCAAGACTTGTCTAGTTAGATGGACTCAGTAAACAGCACAAACGATTTTTTTTCCTTCCCTTTCCAATGACCTACTGCTCTAGTAGCATTAGCCACTGTTCTTGAACAGCAATCTAAGGTTTATGAGACTTTAAAGTTACACAGGATCTGAAGAACTATGTTATTCCCATATTTGAATCAAAATCCAAAAGGAGACACACAGGCAGGTGTTCCTGTCCTCCAGGTTTATCTGACTCTGGATAAAGTGGTGTTCTTACTCAATGGATCAAAAGAAGTAAGAAAAGCAGGCTTTAAAGAATACAAAGCAGTAACAGCAGAGGTTGAGCCACTTCTATGCTATACAACAGTGGCAGTAAAAATTGAAGCGCTTTTATGGGCAGAAAACCTCCCTTACTTCTGTACTTTTTCCACTCAGAGGATTAGTCTTAGGTACTTGTAGCTTGCAGCAGATTTTAGGAAGTATTTGCTTAGAGAAAACATGAGGAACCGAGAAAAAGCAAATTATGCGCTTCATGGTGATGGGCCTACTGTCACTAGTCCTCCTCCCAAAGGGATATCCTAGTACAGGTCTGGATATGGAAAGTTGTACTTAAAGAATCTGAACCAAAGGCACTTTGACACAGGAGGACTGAACCAAAATTTCAGCAGTACCAATCTCCACCAAACTCTCCCAAAAGGCCAGAGAGAAGATTAGAACACCTCCTACTCAAGTATCAATAAATAACAAATGTAGAGCTTTAAGCCTCAGTCAGACTTGAATGCTGACCTCCCTTTGTTACTCAACTATTGAAGTTACTCAGCCCTATTAGTTGATTGGTGATCCAGTCTCTCAAAAGATAAATAATCCACCATCAGAGATTAAGATTTTTAAGATTAACACTGTAAGTATTCAAGGCCAGGCTGGATGGAGCTCTGGTCTAGTGTGCGGTGTCCCCGTCCACAGCACGGAGGTTGGATAAGATCATCTTTGAGCTCCCTTCCAACCCAAACCATTCCATGATTCTGAGACTGAGACATACAAACCACCCAAAAAGGTGTTTTTACCTGCTTACCTCCACTTACCATACTCCCTCTGTAGACTACTCAATACACAGTGCAAGCACTTCCTTAAAGCTAGGAACACCTGTTTACTGAATTCTTTTTCTGAGCTGGGAAAGAAGTTACCACATTTTTTTTCTTGCCAGTGTGTGAAATACTAAGCTGAAGAAGGGAAATCCCATACACAGCAGAGCTGTTGATCTCCTTCCATCAAGAGGATAAGACACACAGCTTTTTCTGCTAATTCAGCTATAAGGAAAAAAAATTATATTCTCTTCCTACTGGATATCCTTTTATTCTGCAAGCATCATAGCCTAGTGCAATTTCCAGGTCAAGCATTGAACTGCCCTCAAATCTAAACATCACTTGCCACAGCCACTTTTGCTCTGCCTTTTAGAGTACTTTTATGCTGCCAAGTGCCTAGAACAGAATGATACTACATACAAGGTACAGGAAGGTGGATTTCATTTCTATTGCTGATGGAAAGGCTGGGCAAGAACTTTCCTACTGATGAAAAGTTAGTGACCACAGTCTGAAGCTGGAGTTGTTTCTGCTCCCAGGTTGTCAGTAATACTGATACACTTCTCAAAACCTCAAAGCAGTAAAGCAGAGAGAAGCTTCCTTGCACTCCAAAAGCAAAGAAGTTCTTTAATATAATTGAGGAAGGAAGTTATAGGGTGTGAGATACTCCTCAGAACACTGCTTCTCAACAGCTATACAGCAGTGTGGACGGACTGTGCTAACAGCTGCAGCTCCTCAGCTGCAAGATTTGTGAAGGCAGCTGCCAATTTCTACTGCTACAGGTTTGCCAGACAACAACCTAGTTACATGATTAAACCATCTATTCCAGACAAAAACCTCCACAATTTCTACCTCTACCTTATTCACATACCCACAGGTCATCAACTGACTAATTTGTTAGATGGAGGCCCAAGTTCCTGGAGAAGGTAAGCCTTGCTTCTCACTAGAACAACTGTGGGCAAACTCCTTACATGGGCAGGAAGATGTGCTGAATCCCTACATCACAGCTGCACACTTTCACATGGTGAAATATGGAAAAGGCCAAGCTACCTTGACTCCCTCTCCTGTAGCATGAGAGTGTATTCGGCCAGATACTGCTGACAGCCTCAAGGCTTGTGGAGCCTAGAGGATCCATCCTACCCAGAAGCAGCTCCATATTCCCCAGGGCAACAGCCATAGATGAAGCACTTCTTGCCACCAACGCCTCAGTAACACCTTGTATGCAGCTATGCCAGAACTGCTTTTGAGCCCACATCACCCCTTGCAGTTCTTGCTCCCAGGAAATCCTACCTTAAAAATTTCAGGAAGATTGGTCTACAGAGATACCAAGTCCTTGCAAGAGTAGCTAATGTATCAGCAGTGCTGTACTGCCACTACCGAATTATCACCACGGGTAAGGCACTTCACAGAGTTCACTAGCGTCCTGTGAACATATGCCAGAGCTAGGGAAGGGAAAACAGACACAGATACTCCTACACAGCACCCTGTCTGTATTAGCTCTGGGAAGAACTGAGCAGGAGTTCAGCCTGGAAAGGACAATCACAAACAAGCTGATGATAAGCAAACAATGCCAGCTCCAAGCCTTCCCCGTGAGAGCTACAGGAAGGAGAGAGCAAAGGAGCTGCAGCAATGCCTGAAAAATTTACACCTATCTGTAGATGGTATGAGCCACATGAAACACAGCAAATAAAATACTGCCTCTCGCAACCCTCCTGTGACAGCGCGACCACCAGTGTCCCAGCCGGCCCCTCGTGGCAAGGGACACAATGCCTTCTCCCCCCGGAGCCGCTCTGGGCTCTTGCAATGGATGGCAGCAGCGCCCAGGGCTTCATCTCCCCCCGGGGGAGACGAAGCTAGGAAAAGGAATATGTCAGGGAAACACACAGCCCTTCTCCCCGCTCTCCTCCAACACCAGAGGCCCCCTCAAACGCCGCGCCCCCTTCCCCCGGGCCATACCTTGTCGGCGATGCTGCGGGGCAGGAGCAGGTCGGGGCTGGGAGTGAGCGCTGGCCCCATCTCCTCGCTGCTGGACGTGGCTAGGGGATGCGGCATCTCCCGCAGCGACTTGGGCCCGGAGGACGGGAGGGGCTTAGGGGCGCTCGCCGCGCCGCCCGACATCGCGCCAGCGCTGGGCAGCGACCGAGGCAAGGAGGGAGGGAGCGGAGGCCGCGCCGCCTCGGTGAGAAGCTGCGGGGCCGCGGCCGGAGCCTGCCCGCCACCGCCGCGATACGAGGAGGCGCAGGAGGCGGCGGCTGCGGCGACGACGGAGGAGGAGGAGCGAGCGCAGCATCCGCCTGCGCCACCGCCCGCCCCTTTCCAAAGCGACATCCGGCACGGGCACCGCCCCTGGCAGCAGCCCGGCGGAGCGGGGCGGAGAGGCGGCCGAGAGAGGCATCAGGACTGGCGGAGCTCCGAGCGGGCCGGGGGAGGCAGCGGATCTGGCGGAGCCCCAGGTGGGCCGGGCCGGGCCGGGCCGGGCCGGGAGAAGCACCGCGCCACTGAGCGGCCCCGACGGTGACTCCGAACTGCGGCGGGCGCCGCACGCTGTCGAACGGCGGGTTAAGTACCAGAAAAGCAATCCGGCTCCTCGACTTTCCAGGCTCGCCGACCTCAAACTACGCTCATGTTGGAAGGGAAATTTGTGAACGGGCGGGTTGCGGTATAGGACCGAGCCCAGCCGGGCTCAGGAGGTACAAGGCCCGGCCTCCGGAACTCCTTCACGGTGGGAGTGAACCCCAGCGGATACACTGAGAGATGTCTTTCACGCAAGGCCTGCATAGAAACACCCTTTCACTGATGCCATGTGTCAACCTTTCGCCGCAGAGATCTCACGTTGAGAGATCTCGCATTGTTGTAGAATGCTTCGTGCTGAAATGAGCTGAAAGATAGAGCAAGACTTCTAGAAGCAATCCGTGTAAATCTCTCTAACAGCATGTATCCATTACAAAAATTCAGTAATTTAACAGCGTGGGAAAAGTGTTCATGACTGCCGAATAACCAATATATAGGAGAAAAGTCATAGTCTGATCTAAGATGTTTCCTGAGCAGGTAAAGCAGCTAAATCTGGCGGATAAGTTACTTTTTTTCCAAATAATTCGCTCAGCACTAATTAGACAGAGTAACATGGAGAAAGTGATGTATCACTATAAGACTGTCACAATCCCTTCTAGCTATAGGTAGGTATGCAGATATACAGATAGGTATATGAAGATAAACGTACAGGTATGTGACAAGATAAGACTCGGATGCTGTAAACACCTCACTTGTGTTTAACTTATCCTGGGGAATACAGACCTTTGAAATCAAAAGGGCAGCACTAATACCTAAAGCTAAGCTACCAGGTTTTACAGGTGTTACTGCCAGATGCCACACAGCAGGACAGGCATGAGAGCACAACACTGTGGACTGTCATTACAAAAAGAAATGCTGTGTATCACAGGAAAAAAATACAGGGAAAAAAAATCAATCCTTCCTACAAATAACTACTTAATATTACATAATGTTTGAACTCCAGCAGAGATCAAAAGTCCAAACCAAGTACCAGGCCCCAGTGAGAAAGTGACTGTGAAATATTCCTTGATCATTACACTTCAGAAACAACAACCTATTCATCTATCAGGAAAAGGAAGCAATACATATTAGCCAGCTTGAATACATGCATCCCAACTTTCTTTTAGACTATCCATATCTCAAGTGGAGACAATTGCAATAAAGCAGCAGGCATGTTCATGTATCTGCCACACTGCTCAGGAATTGGTTCCCTTCAGTTTTGTGACAGTCTGTATCTCAAAGGTTTATAACTTACTGAGAGCTCTTCCTCTGTTTTCCCTTAAGTATCTTCCCCCAGTTGTGTTTTCAACTCAATCCTTTTCCAAAGAAAGCCTGTCTGGAACACCTTCCAGGACTTTGAAACCTGGGGCCGTCCTAGCTCTGTGCAAGTACAAATGACCCTCTATTCATTAAACCTTGGCTTAGTGGGCAGTGACCTGGGCATAAGGCAGCTGCATCCTTGCAGCAAGGAAGACTGGTGGTGTCCAGTCTGCCTAAACAGCAGACAGCACAAGCAGCAGATTGAGGGCAGGATTTATCAGACTCTGCTTGGCACTCATTAGCCCTTATCAGAAATCCTTTGTTCAATTGTGGGACCTATATACAAGATGTTGACAAACTGGACAAAGTTCACAGGGGGACACTGAGATAGTTCGTGACCATCTGCAAGCAGCAGCTGCAGGGCTGAGGCTTTTTGGAGCAGATAGCTTCAAGGGCAGTTAGTTGCATCCCCCAGTATCCCATTGGAAAGATGGAAGTGGGCTTACCACAGGAGCGCATAGCAGGAGGGCAAGAGACAAAAGACATCAATAGAAACAGGAAATTCCGGATGGATGTTAGGAACAACATTTCCTCCCCCTGAAGATAAGTCAAGAGGCAGAGCAGGTTGCAGAGAGAGGTTGTGCGGTCCATCCTTGGAGATTCTCAAGACAATCTGGCGCAATCTCACACCTAACCCGCCTTCAAGCAGGAGGTTGGACCAGAGATCTCCCCAAATCCCTTCCAGCCTGAATGATTCAGTGCTGCTACAGAAGTCATTATGTCCGATTTCTATTATGTCCGAGGTTATGTAAGGTGACATCTCAATTATCCTGTATACAGTGATGACGTTCCAAGCTCCAGAGAAATACTTACTGGTCTAGTTCCCAGTGATAGGGCAATATATGCCTCTTATTTAATTAATTACAATTATCTGTGTTAGCTGTTTCAGCTAGGTCATCCTTACTCATTTCATCTGGCATAGGATGCTTAGAAACATTTCAAATAACTAACTCCATCAGTATATGCAAAATGCAGGATTATTTGTGCACCTGTGAATACAGTAAGTGAAAATCTGTTTAGAAAAAGTTCAGAAGACATAAGTGGAAGAGCTGTTAGGCAGGAAAATGACAGACTTGCTGATTATTATGGTGATATTCCTAAATTCTGGTTATGAAAGTTTTGTTTAATTTCACAATTCCAACACCATAACATACTGTAAAGTCAAGCTGGCTAACTGTTGACACTAAGTCAACATTTAAATGTAATTTATGATAAATAACCTGGTTTTAAAAAACCAAAAAACAGACAGGGTAAGCAATCTAACCCTAACTGTCTCCATGACTAATGACAGATGTCTCTTATCCTCTGATTTTGGTGAGTACCAAATCTGCAAAGATTTGTACAAACAGCAATCTATGTTTAACAGTGACACATGTCTTAGGTAGCAAATGCAAATTATGATACTGAGAAAGAAGAAGAAGACCAAGTTGGATGTAGCTCAGAGTGACCTCATCTAGTAGGTTCCCTGCTATGACAGGGGGGTTGGAACTGGATGATTTTTAAAGTCCCTTTCAATGCAAATCATTCAGTGTTCAACTAGAAGAGTTCAAAAATCATAAATAATACCTTAAAATAGATTAAACTTACTTTAAATGTGTAACCTTAAAAATTTGTACAACTGTCTGGCCTTTGCCGTATTCTCTGTAAGTTCATATCACAGACTAGGGTGAACTTTTAGCTTCTTCTTCACCTATAAGGGGAACTCGTTTCTATTTTTTTTTTTAACATGGAAGATAACTATATTATGTAGTTGATTTCAAGAACTGGAATTTCAAAAAGAAGATAGAACATTGAATTTGAAATTAGAGTTAGGAGAAAATTCTTGATTAGAACTAGTCACACAATATAAACAGGGGTCATAGAGAACTCCAAATCTATTGTGCATGAAATGAAACAGAAAAAAAAAAGATAAGGAACATGTAAATGTGTCAGCATGTGGTCATCTGTCTCCAACAGCAGGCACAATAGGTACTGCCAAAAACCAAGGAAGCAAAGTGTCTATTCTTCTAATACCAGCAATGAAATAAATGTTTTAGTTCTTCTAGGAAATTATGAATGCTTAAAAACATGGTTATGTATCCTTCTCCACTGTGATGGTTTAATTTTACAACCATAATATTTTCCTTGATGTTTATATTGATAATTTTCTTTTTGTTAAACATCGACCAAGCCGAAACCATTCAGTACATGAAACATACACCCAGAATAAAATACACAGTGAAAACCAAAATCAGTGGCAGGCTGCTGTTCCAAGAGACTGCTATTCCATGCCCACATCTTAACTCAAGTTAACTTGAAAAAACTGGCAGCTCTCCTAGCAAAATCATATGTTTACATCATTTCAGCTCAGAAGCAGGATGAAACAGAGAGGGCAAGAAGACAAATGGTCAGTTTGGGGATCAAGAATCTCACCCATTCAAGCAAAATGTCACCAGTTTCACATGGTTTTTCCTGAAAAAAATAGTTCTGTATCACTGAAATCAAAGTCCTGCAGGCAACCTCTTAGGATTGTTTACTAGGATAAACAGGGAGAGGAAGGATCCAGGGATGATGTGCAGGAAAACCTATTGACAGATTTAAGGATAGCACCTATCTTGCACTGCTGTTCTGATCTGGAGTGCCAGGTACACCAGTAATACCGCACAGGACATTTTTATACTGGCAGATGGCTTTTTAAGTGCTCAGTGAGCCTGAGAGGGAGTCTCAGTTGTCTCTTATCATTCCTTTTCAAATGCATCTTTATCTTCTTGTCCAGATGAGATATAAAATGGCAACAGGGTTTACAATGACTATCAGGAGGCTAAGTTCACATTGCGTTTATTTACTAGACCAGACATGTAAAGCCTACCTGCTTTTTGTAAAGTATTCTCTTTAAAGACAAAATTCTAGGATTCTCAATAGCATTCTCCAGCAGTACAAACAATGAGGTAGGCTTGAGGCCACAGAGATACTGGCAGGCTTGGCTGGTTTGACAGGTCAAAGGCAGTAAGTTTTTTTTTTCCCTCCTGTCAACAGCCTTTCCTCAACTGCTTTGTCTTTTCCCCACCGTGGTCTACCTTGGAAAGGATAATGTTTGTGTCTGCCTGCACATAGGCACAGATGAAACTACTATAGAATAAGACCATTCTAGAAGATGTAAAAAACCCCAAAAATCCAGCTATCTTTTCAAAAAGGGTCCTTCCTTCCATATGCTCCTAGACCTCTTGTCTTGTACTGCAGAGAGTGGAGAGGGCAGGCTTTTGACTCCATCATGTTAAATCTTAAGCACATGCTCAGTGACTCTCTAGAGGTAGGATCAGTTTCAAGGCATGAACTCACAACACCTGTGCATTCATGCACACATGTAAGATAATGCCTAAGCTTTTGCTGCATCAAAAGCCTTCAAAGCTGGCAAGTTTTATGGGGGTGCCATAAACAGGATTGTGGGAACAAAGGACACCTGTGATACAAAGCGGAAGTTTGTGCTAAATGGCAATAAAATAAAAAATCAAAAATCCAGTCAAGGAGAAATACTATAACTGTGGCTACAGTATCTTTACACAAATAAAAACAGCATTCTGGAAGATCTTGGTTCAACCCAAGAAGACATCGTGCATATGCTATTTTCACTTAGGGGGAAAAGTACCCATTGTGGAAATCACTATTCTACCTCAGCCTGTAGTGACTAGAACTGCCCATGGTCATTCTGAAATCACAGAATCACTGAATCACTAGGCTGGAAGAGACCTTCAAGATCATTGAGTCCAACCCATGCCCTAACACCTCAACTAAACCATGGCACTGAGTGCCCCATCCAGTCTTTTTTTTAAATACATACAGGGATCATGACTCCACCACCTCCCCAGGCAGACAATTCCAGTACTTGATCACTCTTTCCATAGAAAACTTTTCCCTAATATCCTGCCTCTATTTCCCTTGATGCAGCTTAAGACTGCATCTTCTCATTCTTTCAGTTGCTGCCTGGAGAAGACCAAACCCCACCTGAGTACACCCTCCTTTCAGGAAGTTGTAGACAGTGACAAGGTCACCCCTGAGTCTCCCTTTCTCCAGGCTAAACACCCCCAGCTCCCTCAACCATCCCTCAGAGGGTTTGTGTTCTCAACCCCTCTCCAGCCTCGTTGCCTCCTCTGGATGTGCTCCAGTGTCTCAACGTCCTTCCCAAACTGAGGGGCCAGAGCTGGACACAGCACTCAAGGTGCAGCCTCACCAGTGCCCAGTCCAGGGGCAGAATGACCTCCCTGCTCCTGCTGGCCACACCATTCCTGATGCAGGCCAGGATGCCCTTGGCCTTCTTGGCCACCAGGGCACAGCTTGGCTCGTGTTCAGCCGGCTGTTGATCACCACCCCCAGGTCCCTTTCTGCCTGGGCCCTGTCCAGCCACTCTGTCCCAGCCTGCAACACTGCAGGGGGTTGTTGTGGCCAAAATGCAGGACTTGGCACTTGGACTTATTAAACTTCATCTTACTGGACTGTGCCCATCTATCCAATCATTCAGGTCTCTCTGCA
>VYXF01009591.1:0-14747 GCA_013397295.1 Polioptila caerulea
CAGCATTAGCCAGGATGTGGCTTATACATCATGGCTCATTCATGCACATTTCTCCCTCTCAGACTGCTGCAGTTAATGAGCTGGATACAAAAGACAGCAGCTCATAGCTTGTCTCTAGGTAATATGAAAATTCCCATCCTTTCTGTTCTTTTTTTCCGTCTTTGTGGTTATTTATACACAGTTACCTATACTGTGTGCAGAACAGTCTATTATTATTGCTGCCAGCTCTAATTGTGTGATATCTGGGAAATTCAGGCATGAACTACAGCCCTTGCTGCACAAGTACAGACCAGAAAGGATTCTGCTCAAAAACATCAGCACAGATGTTCACTATGATAATAAGGCAAGTGGAGCAGACAGACAAACAAAGGGAAACGAGGAAACGATGAGTCAAGAAAAGGGGGAGTTTATGTCATTTCTATGTTGTCCTGACTGGCTATCGAGGTGACAGAATCTTACCTCACTTTCAAGTACCTGTAGGATTACCTTGTCCATCAGCAGCCTTGTCACCCAACTAATCAAACCCAGCTCCCTTCACTGCTCTTCACATTCCGTATGTTCAGCCCCACCCTGAAACCTGTTTATTACACTTTCCCCAGTTCCTTGGTAAGTTTTACCTTCTGGGAGCCACACACCTGTGGATGCACATGAGAAGCAGTGCTGGAGAGAAGGGCGTGCTACCTGCCTTGGACCTGCTGACAGTACTCCTGCTAAAGCCCCCTGGGATGTGGGGTCTGTTCATCCAGAGTCACAGGTCTGTAAAAAATGATGGTTGTACAGACATATGGTGACTTAGAAAAATTGCTCTCACAGCTCAGCTGGATAAGAAGGAGCTTCAAGGAGGTCACACCGAGTTTGGGCAGAGCAGACAAGGCCTGGCAAAAAGTACAGAGCTCAGGGCATGTTATTAACAAAAGCAATATTGTGTTACAGGGCTACGTGGTTCTAGTATGACACACATATTGGTATGAAATTTCCTTTCTTCCTTCCCATCCATCTCCACCTTTCTCTGTCCCATGACTCTTCCCTCCGTAGGGTATTTTTTGACAGAAAGATGTTAGAAAATGTTTAGACAAAAATTTCAGAGACAAAGCTATGTGTGTTTTTGTGACACTGATTTCCTTGCTCTTTGCTACCTGAACCAAAGTGAAAGTATGGGTGTTATGGCCACCAGGCAAAGCCTTTAGTCAGCAGGGTCTGAAAGGTGACATGGTCACTGCCATGATGTGTGCTTTGTTGTGTATTCAACACATCTTTGAAACTAATGACCCTGCAACACAGTAAATCTGCACATTTGTTTTACAAAAGTAAATAATAGCTATGAATCTTCTTTGGAGCATGTTTTACTGAAGCCATAAAATGCTGCCACGCAGTCTGCTTCAGAGCAAACACAAGGTAACACCAAATACCCCTTTACACTGTAGAGCCCGAGCTCTGAGCACCACTGTGCCAGGCAGCCACAGTGCAGGAATGCCATCTGCAGGGCAGCCTGGCATCTGTCTCCCTGGAGGATGGCAGGCTCCTGATCCCCATGGACATCTTGTAGAAACATTTCTCTTGCTCTTGCAGTGTTTAGGTGTCCAGATGCCTGGAGGGATTCCCAGGTTTTGTGCCTGTACTGCCCCTATAAAAATGCTTGTTGTCTTTTACTGCCCTGGAGCTGCAAGTGACATAAAATCACAGAATTGTTTGTGTGGGAAGGGACATTCCAGACCACCTAGTTCCAACTCCTCTGCCACGGGCAGGGAGTCCTCCCACTAAACCAGGTTGCTCCAAGTCCAATCTAACCTGGCCTGGGACACTTCCAGGGATGGGGCAGTCACAGCTCCTCTAGGCAACCTGTGCCAGGACCTCTCCACCCTCACAGGGAAAAATTTCTCCCCAATATCTCATAGGTCACATGCAGAAACACATACACGGTTTACAGCCAGAGATTTACATGACACTATTAGCATATCTAGCATGGAAAACAGACTTCTTATTTTTTAAGGTTTCAATGACTCCTATTTGAGTGCACAGCCTTGTTTCAGTTGAAAATGCATGCAAGGGAAGCATAAGAAAAAGACAGTAAATGAAAAGGAATCTGCAAAATCATGAGCGATCTGAAGAGCAGAGGTTCTCATTGTTGAAAAATAGATTGAGATAATGAGGAATTATTATGGAATTATTATGAGCCATTTTCCCCACTTGGTCCTTTCCATTAAATGCACCNCATAGCTTGTCTCTAGGTAATATGAAAATTCCCATCCTTTCTGTTCTTTTTTTCCGTCTTTGTGGTTATTTATACACAGTTACCTATACTGTGTGCAGAACAGTCTATTATTATTGCTGCCAGCTCTAATTGTGTGATATCTGGGAAATTCAGGCATGAACTACAGCCCTTGCTGCACAAGTACAGACCAGAAAGGATTCTGCTCAAAAACATCAGCACAGATGTTCACTATGATAATAAGGCAAGTGGAGCAGACAGACAAACAAAGGGAAACGAGGAAACAATGAGTCAAGAAAAGGGGGAGTTTATGTCATTTCTATGTTGTCCTGACTGGCTATCGAGGTGACAGAATCTTACCTCACTTTCAAGTACCTGTAGGATTACCTTGTCCATCAGCAGCCTTGTCACCCAACTAATCAAACCCAGCTCCCTTCACTGCTCTTCACATTCCGTATGTTCAGCCCCACCCTGAAACCTGTTTATTACACTTTCCCCAGTTCCTTGGTAAGTTTTACCTTCTGGGAGCCACACACCTGTGGATGCACATGAGAAGCAGTGCTGGAGAGAAGGGCGTGCTACCTGCCTTGGACCTGCTGAGAGTACTCCTGCTAAAGCCGCCTGGGATGTGGGGTCTGTTCATCCAGAGTCACAGGTCTGTAAAAAATGATGGTTGTACAGACATATGGTGACTTAGAAAAATTGCTCTCACAGCTCAGCTGGATAAGAAGGAGCTTCAAGGAGGTCACACCGAGTTTGGGCAGAGCAGACAAGGCCTGGCAAAAAGTACAGAGCTCAGGGCATGTTATTAACAAAAGCAATATTGTGTTACAGGGCTACGTGGTTCTAGTATGACACACATATTGGTATGAAATTTCCTTTCTTCCTTCCCATCCATCTCCACCTTTCTCTGTCCCATGACTCTTCCCTCCGTAGGGTATTTTTTGACAGAAAGATGTTAGAAAATGTTTAGACAAAAATTTCAGAGACAAAGCTATGTGTGTTTTTGTGACACTGATTTCCTTGCTCTTTGCTACCTGAACCAAAGTGAAAGTATGGGTGTTATGGCCACCAGGCAAAGCCTTTAGTCAGCAGGGTCTGAAAGGTGACATGGTCACTGCCATGATGTGTGCTTTGTTGTGTATTCAACACATCTTTGAAACTAATGACCCTGCAACACAGTAAATCTGCACATTTGTTTTACAAAAGTAAATAATAGCTATGAATCTTCTTTGGAGCATGTTTTACTGAAGCCATAAAATGCTGCCACGCAGTCTGCTTCAGAGCAAACACAAGGTAACACCAAATACCCCTTTACACTGTAGAGCCCGAGCTCTGAGCACCACTGTGCCAGGCAGCCACAGTGCAGGAATGCCATCTGCAGGGCAGCCTGGCATCTGTCTCCCTGGAGGATGGCAGGCTCCTGATCCCCATGGACATCTTGTAGAAACATTTCTCTTGCTCTTGCAGTGTTTAGGTGTCCAGATGCCTGGAGGGATTCCCAGGTTTTGTGCCTGTACTGCCCCTATAAAAATGCTTGTTGTCTTTTACTGCCCTGGAGCTGCAAGTGACATAAAATCACAGAATTGTTTGTGTGGGAAGGGACATTCCAGACCACCTAGTTCCAACTCCTCTGCCACGGGCAGGGAGTCCTCCCACTAAACCAGGTTGCTCCAAGTCCAATCCAACCTGGCCTGGGACACTTCCAGGGATGGGGCAGTCACAGCTCCTCTAGGCAACCTGTGCCAGGACCTCTCCACCCTCACCCTTTTTCCACAGGGAAAAATTTCTCCCCAATATCTCATAGGTCACATGCAGAAACACATACACGGTTTACAGCCAGAGATTTACATGACACTATTAGCATATCTAGCATGGAAAACAGACTTCTTATTTTTTAAGGTTTCAATGACTCCTATTTGAGTGCACAGCCTTGTTTCAGTTGAAAATGCATGCAAGGGAAGCATAAGAAAAAGACAGTAAATGAAAAGGAATCTGCAAAATCATGAGCGATCTGAAGAGCAGAGGTTCTCATTGTTGAAAAATAGATTGAGATAATGAGGAATTATTATGGAATTATTATGAGCCATTTTCCCCACTTGGTCCTTTCCATTAAATGCACCTACATGAGCACACCCAGCATCACAGACCCACACTGGTGAGAGACCAGCTGTTGGGCAACACAAAACCTCACAGATGTGTTCCAGTTCCTCTCTGATGAAGTCAACAAGAAAAGGAACATGAAATTAGTGGGTTATGAAATCTCTTTTATATTTAATTTTTATTAGCACCTGCAACATGAAACAAGATGAGAAAAATGGGGACAGAATTTTTCAACGCTGGAAGGAGAAGATGGAAGTAAAAATCACTCCATGAAGAAATAAAGAGAAGAGCAGGAAGTGCTGGAATGGAGGACAAAAGTTAAACAAGCAGTAGTTGCATTTGAGAGACGGCAAAAAATTACCAAACATATTGTGTGCTGTCTTCACACAGAGGTCAGCATTCTACCAAAAGAAAAAGTAAGGTATATAAATGCAGAAACCAAATTCAGGAACATATTAATTAGAAGCAATTGTGTATCCCTACAGAAAAACACACCCATGAATACAGGATTGGCAGTGATTTTACTTTGCATCTCTCAACCCATGAACTTCCCTGTTTTGTTCTAGGTCTTTCAATATGAAGGTGCTGGTCATATGATTGCTCTGTACTGCACATATGTCCATCACAGCAGAAAGCCCAGCTTTACACAACGTGATGGTCAAAAGGCACTGTGCTTGTCCTACACCAACTACCACAGGCTGCTCCTTTTGCCATGATGAGTAAATCACCCCCCACTCAGGTGGACCTCGCCCCCTGCTTCAGCCTCTTAATTTTCACTCCACCTTGTTCCCTCATTTTTTTCCCTGTGAAGAAGCCAATTGTGACGAGCTCCCTGGGGCAGATCCCTGTGCAGTCACAGTCAGAGCTGGCAGGTTGATGTCTGAGGAATCTGGTGAGAGGGATGGTGGGAACTGCCTTCTGTCAGCATGGGTGACCAGCAGCCCTGCATCATTTTGCTCATGTACTGAGAACCCAGGGCAAACCACAAAACATTCCTCAAGAGAGAACTGAAGTAGGCTAAGAGCAGAGGAAGGAACCTGAGTCAGTGATAATCACATCCTAGATCAGGGGAACTGGACAGGCAGACTGCCACAAACTGGGAAGCCCAAAGGGTTGTAGAGCACTGCACTGCCAGACACATTCATTTGCTGTCAGATCATGTCAGAGCAGAGGCAAACTCCCTCTGATGACTATGAAAATGCTTCTCTTCCCAGTCTATTTCCTGAAAGGATGAGCATCAAATCTGCATAGTCTGAGCCTGCTCAATCACACCATTGTACTGCATGTCTGAGGCACCTGTCTCAGCAAAACCCAGCCAGTTCTCTGCATCCCGGGGAAGCTGGACCATGCTGAAGACAGATTACAGGTGGCACTGGGCTGTGTAGTGTCACCTAACACTCTCTTCCCCATTTGGACTGCTTTCCTAATGTCTTGTGTCTCAGAGTTGCACAGTCTTATTAAATCATAGAGAACTGAAAATATTTATAAACTGACCTATCTCATTGCAAAGCGAATGGTGGCCATATATTATTCTACGCCCCCCTAGCTAGACTGCATGCAAAACCTCACAATGAATTTTAAAAAGTCACAAGTGCTGGAAAATATCCACGTCCTTCTTGTGCAGGGGTCCCAAAGCTGGATGCAGGACTCCAGGTGGGATCTCACCTGAACAGAGGAGACCAGCCCAGGTCACGGTTGGTTTCTGGGTTGCCAATACACACAGCTGGGACATATCTGGCCTCAAATCCACTATCACCTTCAAGTCCTTCTCCTCCTTTGCAAACTTCTGTGGCAGCAATCTGCATTACTGAGCACCCTGCTTCCTCCAGCACTACATAAGCTGGCTGAGCACCGAGCCATGTCCTGGGAGCAAAGCAGCACATGCTACTGCAGCTGAGCCTCTTGCTATTCCCTGCAGCCTCCCAGGGGCTGCTGCAGGGTCTCTCCATGTACACACATGTGGGATTTGGGTGGATCTGCAGGAAGGACAGTGGGGCTACGTAATGCCCATATGGCAGTGGGAAACCTGGCTCTGGCTCTGGTTATCTCCTTCTGACCATGTCAGGCCTTGATGCTGCGTTGCAGGGAGGAGTTGAATCGTCAAGGGCTGGAATTCCAGTGAACTGCTCTGGGTTCTTTATTCCTTTCATCTTAATGAAAACTGTTTCCCTTTTTTCTGTTTTGTACAGAGGGTAAAAAAAGTTAATACTGGTGATAATATATACAGCATTATATTTATTAATATATAATTTTGAAAAATAACTCATTTTTTCAGCCAATGTTAATTGGACAAGTATCATAAATATAGCTAAGTAGATGAATAATTTAGAAATGCTTACCATTGTCATTGGTGGCAATCAAGGTGTGTATGAATAGTCATAGAGTATGAAGATAAAATGAATAATGAAAATGTTACACTTTGAATGTTAATAACGGAGTTTAATTCTTAGTTTCTAAGGCCTTTTTAAATGTGCTTTTTAGCCTGGAAATGTCATCATATCCATAGCACTTAATCTGATAATGCATATTTTTATTTTTACCGTGTAATATTGGTCATAAAGTAGAATTTTCCAGTGATTTTTATTGGCTTTACCAAAGCATTAAAGTACAGAGATTATTGTTTAAATGCTCATTTTTGGAATGTATAAATTATGAACAATATTTCTGTAAGATAAAGTGACCGTAATGTGTTCCAAAATAAATATTTTGGATCTTATTTTCAATTCTATTCAATCTAGATAAATTTAATATGCTTTTTTTCTCATCTCTGTGTCACAAGGGATAATGTAGTATTAACTTTGTACATTTTTTGCTCCTTTTAATGAGCTAGAGTGTTTGTCCACTCTGGTAAAAAGGAGGCTGAGAGGCAACCTCATGGCTCCCTGCAGCTTCCTGAGAGGGACACATGGAGAGGGAGAGGCTGAGCTCTCCTCTCTGCAATGCAGGGTCAGGATGCCTGGAAATGGCTTAAAACTGCATCAAGGGAGGTTCAAACCAGACATTAGAAAGCATTTCTTTACTGGGAGGGTGGGTCAAACACTGGAACAGGCTTCCTAGAGAGGCAGTGGATGTCCCAAGCCTGCCCGTGTTGAAGAAGCATTTGGACAAGGTCCTTGACAGCTTGCTTTAGCTTTTGGTCAGTCCTAAAGTGATCAGGCAGTTGGACCAGATGACCATGTTAGGTTCCTTTCAACTGACCTATCCTATCCTATCCTATCCTATCCTATCCTATCCTATCCTATCCTATCCTATCCTATCCTATCCTACTCTGTTCTAACAAGGTACCACTTTTTGTCTGCTCGGGGGAACAGTGGTGGTTCTTTACCTGGACTTCAGCAAAACATTCAACACCATTTCCCATAGACGCCTCCTGGACAAATGGGCAAGACAGAGGTTGCAGGGTTGGTCTCCAAGACGGGTAAGAAATTGTCAAGTAATCTGCACCCAGAGCACAGACCAATGTATTTTACTCAGACTGGCAGCCTGTCAGAGGTGAGCTCTCCCAGGGATTGATACTGGGTCCCACACAGCTTAATATCTTCATAAATTATTTGAGATGGAAAATGCTCCCATCAAGTGTGCTGACACTAAACTGGTTGATGACGAGGATACGTCAGAAGGCAGAGACATCTCACACAGAGACTGGACAGGCTGGAACACTGGGCTAGCAAGAACTGTGTGAGGTTTAATGAAGTCAGGTGCAAAATTCTGCACCTGGGATGGAATACAAGACTCCAGTACAAGAAGGTCTGGGAGGAGTCTTGCTGAAAGGGATGGTGAGAACAATCAGTCACTGAAACAACCTCCCCAAGGATGGGTTGTTGAATAGGAACCTCCCCATTGTTGGAGGGTTCAACAAGTAGCTGGACTGGGTATGGGAAAATTTTTCCAGGCTCCCTTTCCCAGACAAGGCTGGAGCAGATGATCTTTCAAGGTCCTTTCCAACCCAGTTTGCTCTGTGATTCTTAAGTCTTGAATCCCTTCCCTGTTTTTCCAGGAAAATGATGGTAAAGCTTAAAGAGCTCTAAAGCTGAGAGATGGGCACAGAGACCCCAACAGCCATGGTTCTTTTACATTGTGGTTCTTTTCCATAATCCAGTATTTTTAAATCTTTTTAACAGCCTTTGCTAGTAGAAATAAAACCATTGAAGACATCTGGCCTTTCTTGCATACTTCTTTTTATCAGTGTTAAGTTGTAATTAATGTATTTTTACTGTAAGGTAATTTGGGGGTTGATTCTTCAATATACTGAACAATGTTTTTCTGTCTAGAAAAAAGATGGACAGTAGTGGCAGTACTTCCTTTCTAGTAAGACTTTTAGACTACAACTTTTGGAATATCTCATGTTTGGCTTCTACTTACGATAAACATATGTAGCAAAGTACATGAATCACAGCAAATCTGCACTTTGATTTGATGTATTTGAGAGCAGGAAAATGGATTCACATGAGTAGGTTAAGCCAAAACACAAATAAGTCAGGGCAGCAAGCCAGATGTTGATGAATTTGTCATCTGACATAGTAGTCCAAAGCTTAAGCACTCCTTCATTTTGAGAGAAAAATCCATTTGTCTTCCTGAGGTTCAGAGATTTCAAACTGAGGATTGTCCCCTAAGTGAGAAATGACAATATCAAATTATTTGCTTCAGTAATGAAGAGTTGCCCAGAAACCCAATCAGAAATCTTTTCAGCCAAAGAATCTAAATTAATTCAAAAGAAAACAAGTCAACTTGTCCCCCTGCTGCATTTTTCAACCTCCCTATTTGAGTTTGAAGGACTTGTAGAAGTTATTCTCTTTGCAGCTGGCCCTGAAACAACTAGAGTTCCTTTTCAAACACAAAAACAGTTTTCACACATCAGGAAGCAGTTTTTTATACTTTTTGGAGCTTCATATTAAGTCCACCCAAATGAAGCGAGATATAATCCAAAAATGCTCTGAAATTTGTGATGGTTTATTAGTTTTGAGTGTTCTGTGTTTATCCTTGATAAATAGCTTTATGCATTTAACAGTTTTTAAAATACACCAATTTTTTAATGACATGAGAGCTGCCATAGAGCAAGTGCAGCGAAATACCACTTCATTGGAGCTGTTTGATAAGGTTTTCGGGTGGTCTGTGCATACATATGAATATTGACAATTTCCAGGACACTTTTTCTAATGCAGTCTGTACTCTGTTTCCATATTACCAACACACAACCTGATAGTGCAGTCGAGTATCCAAAATTCAAGAAAACAAGGGTCAGCTGCGCAAAATTCCTCCTTTCCACAACCACTTGGACACAGTGCAGCCCCTGGCCCTGGGTAACCCTGAGACATGCTCAGCGTTCTCCTCAGGAAAAGGCTGCAAGTGTTTCTGTGGAGGCCAAACACCCTTTGCCCTGCAGCCACAGCAGTTAGTGAAGGTTTAGTCCATTGGGTTTTTTGCCAGTCTTGCTCAACTTTGCAAGAAAAGGAGGTCCTTTGTAAGCAGATGTTACTGTTTACCACTTTCAAAATAAGTAATCATATCTAATTCGTATATTCTGTTGGAGGGGAGAGTGTAGACATGTTATGGCCCTAAAGGATGCTCAAGAACACAAAGACATGAAGTATTTCCAGCATGGTTACAAGAGCAATATTTTGTATCACCTTGAGCAATGTAATTTCTAGGTAAGATAGTATTTATGCCTTGAAATTTTTAAAATCCTGGTGCAACTGACCATAAAGAATAGGATAAAATGTCTGGGGTTTTTAAATTAAAACAGCAGTTTATTATGAGAGAGGGAGTACTGGTGGAAGAATCCAAACCGACCTTAATTGTAATTCATGCCCTGGGGCTGTTGGACAAAGCACTTCTGACAAAACCAGGCAGTGATTGAGGAAGGAGAGGCTGCACTCTGCTGTTACTGGAGTCACAGCGGGAGGGAAAACTCACGCAGAGGAAGGTCCCACATTTGCAAAATTGAAGAGTATACAGGAGTGGGAAGAAGATTCTTTGGGCGGTGCAGGGTTAGGGTTAATGCGATGTTGGTAATCATGAAAATCTACCATTTTTCCCTGAACAACGACCAACACATACTAGGTCAAGGTGTTCATAAATTCAGATGTGATATGCCTTTAATAGTTGTTTCTGTGAACAAAGTACAAAAAAAAGGAAACTATGTTCTTCAAATGCTTTTACTGGTGTTTTATTCTAGTACACAGGCCCACATTTGTTTAAAGGTTTTATATATATGTGTGTACTTTTTATTTAAATATAATATTTGGAATTCTTCATCAGTTTTGATGTGCATGCATAGCGTGTCATCCTGGAAAATGTTACAGCACTGAACACAAATATAGGTTTTCACTGTGTGGAAAGATATACTGAGCAGCCCTTGTTCAGAAGGAAGAGTGCCCTTATCAGTGCAGTGGGATTTGGTCCACCTGGTGTCTGCTCCCTAAAAGCTGCAGAAGCAATTGTGAGAATGGTGCAAAGGAATAGCAGGAGTCAGACAGTTCTTGTGGCTTTTCTTTAGTGGGATTTCCCAAACCATTCTATGATTCTGTGATTACATGATAGTTTGCAGAATAGGAATGACTGTTCAAAACTTTAGAGATTTTTTTTTTCCCAAAATATACAGAAACATTTTAAGGAAGGGTAAGAGGAATAAGAACTATTGGCCATAGTTTTCTACAGGTCTGGATAATGAAAGGACTATCAAGACACTATTACAAAATTATTATTCCATATATGCAAATACGAGAAGGACAGAGGGGTTTTGAGATGGTTATAAGAAAACGCATGCTTAAAATACACCCAAACGTGTCCTTCATTTCCTATTCCATGTACCCATGCCTCAAACACTAATTAAATACTTTGAAACTTGGCATTGTTGGTCTGCTGAGCATTTGTAAAGAATCAACAACAGCGAGGAAAATAAAGAAAATAATGGAAGTATTCTAAAAGGGCAAACCTCCATTCACTGCACATTCCCATAAGGGTGTACACCAACAGTCTCCCATCACAATAACTGTGTTCTACAATTAGGACAAATGAGAACTAGAATAATTTCCAGCAGCCTTTCAGATTGTTAAAATTGAATAAAGGATGATGAACAAGTATATACACATGATACAATTTAAATAGTCACATTCAATCTGTCAAGGACACAGTGAAAAAGAATGTAACAGTATAGAACAATCAAAATATGTATAGAAGCAAATCAAAATACTCAGGACTCATACGGCAAAAGAAAACAGTTGTTTCTTTATTGAAGAGAATTAGAATATTAATGCTTGAGTTTTTTTAAGAGAAAATTATTTGATTGAAACACAAATTCTCTGCAACGTAAGGAGTGGGAATGTATGTATAACCAGGGAAGCAGGCAGTGATCTTCACTTAGGAAGACCAGAGAAGGCACCACTAAGAGCCCAAAATCAGATCTACAGCAGTCTGTCTCCAGTGAAACTTCAAAATTAAAGGGTCAGGATGGAAATAAACTGTCCTCGAGTCCAGTTCTGTCCTGCTGCAGCTTAGACGGGATTTCCAGCTAGAGATCTTCCAACTTCTAGAGTGGGCATGACACAAAACACTGAAGACGTGTGGAGCTGAGTTCTGTACAAATCACACAGCAAGGGGCTGGCTGCCAATCCAAACATTTCTCCCAAAGGCTTCCTGCCCAAGGATACAGGAACTGGAGGGAGGCGTTGGCACTGGGCATCACAGTCTTGGTGCAGGAATGGCAGCAGCACTCTTGCAGAGACTGTATGGCTTGTGACGTGGGCATGGGCTGTCCCTGCTTCAGGGCAGGTGGCTGTAAGGGACTGCAGCTTCCTCATCACACACAGACAATCTACCTGGATGGCAAAGATTAAAGACCAGAATACAGAATATCCTGGCATGGGTTTTCATATAACAGATGTTCTTGCATGGTTATTTTAAGTGAAAGACTCATGCAGACATGAACAACACCATCATTGTGCCTGAGAAAGCAACTAAATACAAATTCTGAAACAGCCACTACAGTATATCCTGCTTAGACTTCAGCATTATGTAGAGTCTTTAAATGTAATTTTGTTGCTCCTATGTTTGTATTTCTGGAGATATTATTAGTTAAATATGATTATTTTCTAATTCAAAGCCATCCAAAAATGAAGAATCAAGCACTTCTCTCCAAAGTTTGTTCTGGTTCTTAGTTGTGGTCAGGATTAAATGTATGGACAAATAAGGTACACAAATTTGTGTGAGATAAACTGACTGTCTCTGAGCATTTTGCACTTTCCCTCCCTAAGTTATTGATGCAGACACAGGTGGACATGTGTCATCCCTCCTAGGAGCACAAAATTTGGCATCTATATTTATCATTCCACTAGAAGTAATGCAAACCTACTTTGACTGGCTTGTAGGTAAATATAGGAAGCTATTGCACTGTAGCAGGGCATCTAACTCCCCCCAAAAAAACTTATCTATTATTTGTTAACCAGTCAGATAAATCAAGCAGGACAAAATGTCTTGTAGTAAGTAATTTTGGCACCATTTTTGTACCAGGGCTGACACCGGTCTGGCATCTCTCAACTATCAATAAACATCTTACTTCTGAAGTGAGATCTGGAAGATAAGCTGAATTTCTGAGCAACAGCAACTTTACAACTATAAAAGCCACAGCAAACTTCCACAAAGCAGAAATCTTCTACACATTTTCCTGGAAACCCGTGGGGTTTCTCCCATGAGCAGGGACAATTGTTCCACAGTTACTCAACAGGAGCTGAGTGAAGGAACCTGCACACATCATCACCATTTTGGCAGGAAGTTACTTTCGACTCCTAATCAATATTACTTCTTTTCCTAGCTTTAATATAGATACCTTGATGCAGTGCACTGTTCTAAGTAATACCATAATCTAGCAGTAGTTCTTTTAGTTTTATACTGTATAGGAATTCTGATCAACATCTCTTGCCTGTTAAGTCCATTCATTTGCCTTGATAAATAATTCATTTTTATATAAATATATCTGATTTGCCATGATTAGAACTCATGTGATAAAGTGCTTCCTTAAACTGTTACCAAAATCTGAGGCTAAGGAAGGATTTATCTTCATTTAAACCCCTTTTAGTGAAGGAGGTTAAATACACAAAGAATTCTTTCTGCCCCTCAGACAAACTTCTCAGGCAGCAAGGCTTCTTTAGTAAACTTTGTCTGAAGCTCCCATTCTCCCTTTGACGTGCACGATTTCAGGTTTTCACATTTGCAGTATTCACCAAGACATAGTGTGGAAATAGGTCAAATATTCTCTCCACCCTATCAGTAAACCATTCTGCACTGAATTTCTGAAGAGCTGTATAATTGCAGTTAATCTGACCCAAAATATTCTAGAATAAACAATGCACCTCTGAGACAGTCACAACTTGTTCTCACAGTACCAGTCATAGACAAAAACAAAAGCTCATGCAAAATGAATTCTTTGATGGAAATGTCATTGAAGTGGAGTCTGGTCAGGATAAACAAGGAATCTTAGTTTTGTTCCCATTTTGTTAAATGGGGATATAAAAACAAAATCAGTGTTTGTGTGGGCTATGTAAATAAAGCTGGTAAGGTAGTCTCAGTACACTCCATATTCCTGGTAAAACTACCTCATTTTCTATTACTTTAAATTCTATTACTTTTCAAAGAAATACAGGAGAATCAGCTCTAATATTTAATAATTGCACTAATATTTGAAACTAGCACTAATATTTAATGACATTCTGAGTATAACATTACCCAGTGGGAAGCATTTTTGTCACCCTGGATTACTCAACAGAACAAGTAACACAGGTCATCAATTAAGCACTGCTGAGTTGTTACCTAGCACTTTCTCAGTGAGATATTTATACTCTGCTTGTTACACTGAAATTTTTATGCAAATTTCTCCATTTATAAGAGTAAAATGAATGCTACCAGCACTATCTGCTGCCAGTGGAAGCTTTAAACAGAATTTAGCAAGGCCACTCATTTATTATTCAGATTGGCTTCTGTATCAACAGTCACGGTGTGAGCTTTTCACATTACAAGGAATTTATTTTATTATACAGATTGCTATTACACGCAATACATATAGATTATGTACATAATGTCTGTAATATATGATACAGTATAATTAACATTATAATAATACAATTCTATTTTTAATTGATTCAATAAGTTATAAATACAAATGTATCATTATTTATTATACAAATACTGTTCAACCATATGCTCTCTGGATCTTTGCTGGGTAAGGGCAAGCAGACCGAGTCCATGGTGGGTTCGGTGATTTCGGGGAATCTTTCCTGCGCTTTTTTGGTTTTTCCCTCCCTAGAATTCTCTAATCTCTTCCTTTCACATGGTCCTGTGAAGTTTATAGTGTTTCTCTTTTGGCTACAGCCATATTATTAATTTCTAAATGAACAAATGACAGGAGTTATCACTGTATATGTCATAGGGTGCCATTGTTTCA
>VYXF01009593.1:2027-50613 GCA_013397295.1 Polioptila caerulea
AAAAAAAGAAAAAAGAAAATTGGGATGTGCTGACAGAAGGAAAACCAGAGGAAAGTGCTTCCACCCCGAGTTTACAACCAAGCTGTCCTGCAGTAGCTGCTGGACTCAGAGAAGATGTGACTTTGGAAAGGAGAGGAAATCACCATAGGACTTCTGAACCACAGAAAATGTTTGGGAGACAATGGCTAAAAATAACAAACAGACCAAGCAATAACAAAATTCCTTTGTAGAAAGGAGATTCCTTCACCACATGAATGTGACTGAGCACAATCCTCAAGCCATTACTCATCAAGTGCTTTATTGTAAGTTCTGGTTCTTTCTCATTTAAACTGGAAATGTCACTATTTTCTGTCTGTGAAAGTGAAAACAGATACCCAGTGTGACAATCTGGGCTCTTGGACTGTGGTGGGAAGAAGCCAGGCTGAGGGAGTTTGAGGTGCTCATCTTGGAGAAGGCTCCAGGGAGGCCTTAGAGGCCATTCCAGTTCCTAAAGGGGCTCCAGGAGAGCGGGAGAGGGACTGGGGACAAGGGATGGAGGGACAGGACACAGGGAATGGCTTCCCACTGCCAGAGGGCAGGGCTGGGTGGGATATTGGGCAGGAATTGTTCCCTGGGAGGGTGGGCAGGCCCTGGCACAGGGTGCCCAGAGCAGCTGTGGCTGCCCCTGGATCCCTGGCAGTGTCCCAGGCCAGGGTGGACAGTGGGGCTTGGAGCAAGCTGGGATTGTGGGAGGTGTCCCTGCCCATGGCAGAGGGGGAACAAGATGATGTTTAAGATCCCTTCCAACCCTTCCAATTCCATAAAATTGCAATATGGCAAAAAGTTATAAAGCAGGCCAAGAACATTGAGTTGTTTTAATTTATTGGAACTTGTCAACCTAGACTGGTCTCCTTTTTTCATTTGAAATTGGGATTCTCCATGAAAGTGTGTGGAGAGTGTGGAACTGGAAGGTCTTGAAAGGTCACTTGGCTGAGAGTTCCTCTGCCCCCAGCTGAGCCTTGGCTCAGCCACTTTGTAGAATGCTCGGCAGAGGAGGTGGAAAAAGTAGGCCAGGCTCTGCTCACAAACACACCTCTTACATGTCGCCAATTCTAATGGAATCGGGGAATGAATCAGAATTTAAAGCTGGGCAAAGGAGTTCAAAACCTGGTTGAACTCTCAAAGGGACAGTGAGTCCAGCTGTAGCTACTGACTACCCATGCATAAAAAAAACTTTAGAAATCAGCCAAAATAGGCCTGTGTGTTCTTAGAGAGAAAGAGACAGTGAATGCAAGAGGGGAAAGCAGCCACCTTCACACAGCGTTTGGTGCAGACACAGTCCTGGGCCCTCCTTGACTACCCCAACTCTGCTCCCTCTTTCCAACAAGCCAGCTATTTTTGGTGATTTATTTCACAATCAAAAGCTGCTTTGAAAGAAAAAAAAAAAAATCCAACAACAGCCCAGAAAGCTGTCTGACTTATCCAGGCAGGACCCAGTTGGGTTTGGATGCAAACACTGGGAAAGCAGCAGTGGGATGTGGGAGCAGCTGCTGGGACAGCGTCTCTGGGATGTCAATTCAGCCCTGACCAAAACAGCTACCAAAGTAGCTTCTCTTTTTTTTTTTCTTTTTTCTTTCTTTTTTCCTTCTTTTTTTCTTTTTTTTTAACGTACCCTGACAATTAGTGATAAAAAGGTCACTAGTAAAAATGAGTTTTGTGGTTTTGCAACTTTGCATGAAAAAAACCACCATGGTTCTGGCACCGTGTGCCGGGGCTGGCAGCCTTTCCCCAGCATGCACTGAATAAGCATGTGGGCTGAAAAGCCCATTCACATCAGTCCCTCTAGGTCAGGCTCTCCTTATGTTAGCAGGGTATTTGGGAGTTTGTGTTGCACCTGCCTGCAGTACATCTGGCTGGAGAATTGAAAAAAAGCAGGGGTTTAATGTTGCCTGGTACCAGCTTCTCACTCTCTGTGAGCCCTGCAATATATCATTTGCAATTAAAATATAATGAAATCAAATTGTGAGATCATTTCACAGTTAGTGACCCTAGTGTTTAACAGGTTGTGAATGTTTTGAGAAAGGCTGAGGTGATAGAAATATTTTATTCCATATTCTTTATCCTTCAGAGACCTCAGAGTAATAAACAATTATGTTGAATTCAAACTAACTGTGGATACTACAAATTCTCCTTTATTGGGTGTTCAATACACTGCTTTTTTTCTTTACTCTCTTAAAGAACTGGGGCCAGACTTGAGGTGTTCTCAGAGATGATGAAAACAACTAAATATTACAGTTCCACTGAAGGTTTTGCAAGGAGAAATTGTATCAAACACAGCCAGGGAGGGATCTGATGCTGGGGCTCAATGACTTCCAAGCTGTCATTATTTCAAGCAGGACATCTGGGGTCAGGTGCCTTGTTAACACATTCAGGGCTTGCCTGAAGCTTCAGTGAGTTTCATGGAAACAGCAGCAAGTTTTTGCATGAGATGTTGAATTCCCTAGCCTTATTTCTCATGGATTTTGTCCTCCTCTCAGCCCCACCACAGTTTCCTCTCATCTCTATGACACAGGCCAGCTGCCTCCCTGTGTGGAAGAGCCTTGAGTAGAGGGGCATTAATGAGGTTTCTCAGTAGGATATTTTTACCTAAAAATTACCAGTGTCAAAGACCAGCCCAATCCATCTTGTGACTAGCTCTGGTCTAGAGCTGAAGTGATGTTTTCTAAAGTTGTTACAGAGTTGTCATTCACTTTCTTCCTAATGGACAAAATAACTTTGGCAATATTTTGGTGGAACTCCAGCCACATTGGAAAGGAACAGAAGCAGCATTTTTTTTTCCTTTAACAAGCTAGGATTTCATTTGTACACTTTCAAAGAACCTCAAAATGGGATCTATAGGAAAACAGAGGCAAAATCCTGCTGGGTCTGGACTTCCTGATGAAGATGCACTGCAGGGCACAGTGCTGGCTCAAGGACAGAGTTTCCAGCTCTTTTACACCAAGCAGTTCCAGTGCTGCAGTTTTGGGGTGGGTTTCAGATGGAGAGAAAAACAACAATACTGTGACAAACAGCAAAAAATAGTAGACGACATCTGCATAATACAGGTGAGATCTCTCAGTGAATAGCAGGAGTTCAGGGATCAGAGCATGAAAAAGGGAAGAATTCATCTGTTTTCTCTCTGGATGATGCTCTCTATAGATGAGCAGATTCCCTTCAGAAGCCTCACACTCCACTCAACCTGTGCCATCAAAGGGGAGCTACACCAGCAACTCAGGAAAATGGGGAATTCATTAAAGCATTGACACCTGCCCTTGCTACTGTAACCGTGGCAGGATTTACAGCGTTGTTTTGGAGGGTTTCATGGAGCTGTGGTCCATCTGTATGGAAAAACATCAGGGCTGGAGGGAGCTGCTGCCAGGGAGGGAGGGGAGCTCAGGTCAGGCCATCTCCTCCCGCTCCCAGGCTCGGTTGGTCTTGAGATGCACGGTGCTCTTCTTTCATCTCTTGGATTCAAATCCACCATAATAAATAAAATTCTTCCTGTCTGAAAGATACATTAATTTTGGTGGTCTCAAAAGTAATGAAAATAAATACTTGACTTGGCATGCGGAGCCCGACTGTAGCGAGGAGCAGAATGTGTGTACTTGGAGCTGTTTTTACAAGAACATAAGCTGTGGATAAAGCTTGGCTTTTTGCTCACGGGCTCTCTATATCTGAGGAGAAATGGAGAGACTTGAGAAGTTCAATCAAACAGACTGAAACACTGTCAAATATGAGTTTTCTATCTTGGTTTAAATGCTTTGAAAAACGCACATCAAAGCATTGCAAGGGGAGCATTGTCTGAACCCAGAAGGATGTTCAGGCCAGTCCGGGCACAGCTCTGCCAATGGAGAGGTGGCAGGGCTGGCCTGCATAATTTCAGGTATTTTTAAAACTCGTATTGGGAAATGGCAACAAAAACAAGGTTTTGTTAAAGTAAAACCATTAAATTCCCCAATTAAAAGGAACCTCCAACCACCATTCACTGTGGCTGTGGTTGAAGAGCTTGGTCCTGCTGCCCTAAGGGTGAATTGGTGTATGCTGGTCAAGTTAATAACCCCAGTTCTAACCAGCGCTGGATCCAGCATCTTTTCCTCACGTGGCAGCAGTAGGAAGGGCTGGGAGAATGGGTAATGGTAGCCTGGCAAAGTGAGATGTGCTCATGGCCAGGCAGGATTGGAGGTGATCCTTCTCCTCCCCAGCATGTGGCTGTGGGCACCCAGGGCACCCAGGCTGGGGCTGCCAGGGCAGGGGAGTCCTGCCCTTGGGGCTTCTCTGTGAGCAGCTCAGAAGGAAAATGTCCACTTGTTCTTTGGCTGGTGTTTCTGGTTCTCCACTGATGTTTCTGGACCACCTGGGCCAGGTATGTTCACACACATGTGCCCATATGTGTACACATGGAATCAAGAATCAAAGAATCATTAGGGTTGGAAAAAAACCTCTCAGACCATCGAGTCTAAGCCGTGCCTGATCCCCACCTTGTCCCCAGCCCAGAGCACCGAGTGCCACCTCCAGGTTTTCCTTGAACATGCCAGGGATGGGTGTAAGAGCCTGATCAAGAGATGTGGGACTCCATGTGGCTCTTTAAAAATGCTGTTTATTGCATAGAAGAAGTTACAGCAATCTTGGGTCATGGGTGCAGAGCCTCACCTCTGAGCTGCCAGCTACAGCCCAGAGGCATCCTTGAAGCCACTTTTTTTCTGGTTACAATGCATTATATACTTTCCTTTGCTGGGCATCTTAGTACATAACAACCAATCAGCAATATACAGAATACCTTTACCATGACCTATAGCCTATCACAGCTACTAATATTACCATATTATGTTAGTAGCTAAACAGTCACATGAATTAGTCATATTTTAAACTTAAAACTTGTTTTTCTGTTTTCTGCAGTGGAGAGATTCTTCTTACTTGGCAAAAACATGCTCTCCATTCACTTGTGCTTTTTCTGAGATTTACCTTTGCTTGGTAAAATGTACTTTTGTTTGTAGTTAGCTGATCCTTTGCTCCCAGCCATAAATCTCTTTCCAACTCATCACAACCTTTGTTCAGTAACAGGTCTCTCAGCAATCTTTACTTTCAGACTTCTCTTGTTCTTCTATATCAAAACTTGCTTTTCTTTCTAAAGAACTTTCTGCTAAACCTTCATATTTGCAAAACTTCCCTGATACACTTTCATCTTCCCCAACAGATGGGGACTCCAAACTTCCCTGGGCAGCCCCTGCCAAGGCCTGACCCTTTCCATGGGGAAATTCCTGCTGCTGTCCAACCTGAGCCTCCCCTGGTACATGCCCATACATAAACACAGACACAGACACACACACACACACCCCTCTTACTCCTGCCCTTCCCATGCCCCACTGAGGGCAGAGCAGGATGTGCCTGGACACTCAAACTCCTTCTGCACCTGGGGTTTCGATCATGGTGTCAGTCCCTGCACAGCTGCTGCTGCTGTGACAGTCGAGGTTCCTGAGACCGCCGCTGCAACCATCGACACATCTGACCCCAGCAAGGGTGGCATGGCACAGGGGGTGACATTAGAACAAGGGGTGGCACTGGCACAGGGGGTGGCACTGGCACAGGGGGTGGCACTGGCACAGGGGGTGGCATTAGCACAGGGGGTGGCATTAGCACAGGGGGTGGCACTGACACAGGGGGTGGCACTGATACAGGGGGTGGCACTGGCACAGGGGGTCTCAGGGCAGCTCCTCCCAAGCCAATGGGTGCAGCAGCCCCATCACTGAAAAGCTGAGCCCTTCTCAGGCTTTGCTGCTATTTAGCATGGAAGTGGGTTTGGTAGTCATGTTCCTTAAATGATATTTATCATCTGAGCATAGATGAATTGTCTGACATTATCTGTGTGTATGAACCATGGCAAATCATATTTACATTATTCAGAATACAGACAGAAGCTGCTGATGACTNGCACTGGCACAGGGGGTGGCACTGATACAGGGATTGGCACTGACACAGGAGGTGGCATTGACACTGGGGGTGGCATTAGCACAGGGGGTGGCACTGACACAGGGGGTGGCACTGATACAGGGGGTGGCACTGGCACAGGGGGTCTCAGGGCAGCTCCTCCCAAGCCAATGGGTGCAGCAGCCCCATCACTGAAAAGCTGAGCCCTTCTCAGGCTTTGCTGCTATTTAGCATGGAAGTGGGTTTGGTAGTCATGTTCCTTAAATGATATTTATCATCTGAGCATAGATGAATTGTCTGACATTATCTGTGTGTATGAACCATGGCAAATCATATTTACATTATTCAGAATACAGACAGAAGCTGCTGATGACTTTGGACCACCTCTGACTTGCTAACAATTATCTTTTCCTTTGTCTAAAAGAGATGCGTGCCTCAGGGGGTGTTCACACTCTGCAAGCTGAATATTCCTGTGGAATATACACATGTGGCTGCTTGGTAGCACATTGAGTGATGAAGTATAAAACACACTTTAATAAGCTTGGTAGAAAATATTTGGCATCTAAATGTTGTAGAATGAGAGAGCCATTTTGGTTGTGAATTAATGAATTGCATCACAAAGTCAGCTCTGAGGCTGACACAGATATGAATAAAAAAACAGCACGTGTGCCTTACAAAGAACCCAATATTCTATAAAATGCTGCAGCATAAAGAGGTTAATAAAAAGATCAGCTCATTTTAGATTACATTAATAGGGAGTCTGAGGAATTCATCCAGGAACTCTTCTCTCTGCTGATAACTAGGATCACTATTGGCAGGTTCTGGGAGGGGAGCTGTGACAAGTGTCACCTACTGTGAGATGCAGAGTCCTGAATCACTCCAGGCTAACTGGAGGGGAAGGTGCCACTCTGGAAGGTCTGGCATGGTGGGGCAGTGCTGGCTGCACGTTCTTGAGAGAGTCAGACACCACTGGGTGAGTTCTGTGTTCAGGGCTCGTTCTGAGCCCACTGATTTCCCTTGTCTGGAAAAGCCAGCAGAGACATGGCAGTCTGGAGACAGCAGTGCTTCATTCAATGCTTCTGACAGCACTTCCAGCTGTGTTTCAATGACTTGATATTTTGATAAACAGCATCCATGCCAGGACCTTTCCAGGTGAAAAAGCACACACTCAGCACTTCCCAGGAGCTGCATCATCCTATTTGTATGCAGAATCCCCGTGATTTCATCTCCAGAAGCTGCTTGGTTTCATTATAACATTGCTTTGTGCTGGTTGTGTTTTGAAAAGTTGGCTACTGTGGAGGACCCAACCCATGACAGGGTTGAGAAGGGGTCAGTTTAGATACAAAACATCCAGGAAAAGCAGCTGTGGGGCTCAGAGCTCCCTGTGTCAGCTGTTTTTAGCACAGGCAGTCCAGCAGGGATGACATAGCCTGCTCAGCACAGGGAAGGAGCACTTCCAGCAGCAGCACTGGGCAGGGCAGTGATGAGCCTTGTGTGACTGTGACCAGCCAGCCTGAGCAAAGGGATCACTGCTGGAGACCATCAATCAGGGGCTTTCAGACTCCATCCAGCACCAGGCAGTGTGTCCAAAGACACTGAGGGAGGGCCTCTCTTACTGGCAGGTTATTTGATTTGGTTGTGCTGAACTGTGTCTCCTCTTCACCATCTTCTGTCTCACAAGGATTGCCTCAAATAGACCAAAACTGTAAACTACCTTAACAAAAAACAAGCAAAAATGGGAAAGCCAGGAAATAAAAATGTATCCATGGTAGTAGAGAGGTGTCAAATTGTTGAATATGCCACAAAGATTCATTTAAACGTTGGGAGGCACACAATTTACCCAAACCCATTGCTCCCTGCTGCAAGGAGCTCGCTTCCTCCTTCCCCTTTCTCACACAGCCTCCCAATGAGCTTGTTCCTGAATGGGTTAGAAGCTTTGGAAGTGTAATTTCTAGCACACTGATTCAGATTTCAACATAGAATTTAGCCCAAATGTTGTGGGTCAGGCGATACTCATTTTTCCTATTTAGTTTTGGGAAGCAGAAGAATTAATCAGGCTGTAAGCATACTGATGCAAAAAAAAAGCAGGAAAAAATTTAATAAAAGCTACACTGTTAACAAATACTGAACTAATGACCTTTGATATATGAAGGAAATGCTTCACCCACTAGCCTATACAAGGTTTCATTACCAGCCATGGGAATTTACAGGTGTTAAATTAGCTGCAAGATAGCTCCCATATTGTTGCCTGACTGCAATAGAACGTACTGAAAAAGTTAATAAAGAATTGAGCACAGGGGCTGCAGGGTTCAAACAAAACCAACTTGCCAGTTCAGTCTGAGGTCTTCATGATGCTAAATTCCAGCACAAGCCACAGTTTTGTGTGTAATTGTTCACTCCCTTTGCTCAGGCTGCAGGACAGCATCCACCAGAGAGGCACCTACTGCCAGAGAAAAGCAGAGGCAACCCAGAGGCACCTGGAGCTGCCATGGTCAGGTGGAGTATTGACATATCCCCTCCTTTGGTTTTTAACATTTTTACCACAATCAATAGATGAAGATCATTCTAAATGGAAAACCTGGCATTCCTTTTCTGAATCTGTTGCCATCAATCTCTTGGGTAACTGTAGAGATTGAAAATGCACCCAGACTTCCCAGTCAGCTGTGATCAAAGCACAGCTAACAGCTACATCCCTGCATTTCACAGTAAGGTATTGAATCCCACACAAAAGGTGTTCCACGTTGTTCACAAGTCCTGATAAGGACAGGACGTTCACATCACTGCTTGGAGTTGTTCAGTGCAACCTGATCCCTTCTATAAATGCTCTTGTGCCTTCCAGTGATGCCAGTGGTCACTGGTGTGATGGGAATGGGCTCCCTCTGCACACTCTTTGGAGTAGTTACTCCAAAGTAACTACTTTTTTGTAGACAGAATTATGTTTTAAAAGTACAATGTATTACATCTCAGGGCAGGAACAGAGGTGAAGGGAAGAAGGGAGTGGATTTTACATCAATGGCATTCTGAAATGAAATTATCTTTTTTTTTTTTTCCTTATAACAAGATTTTGTGTATTCAGAAACCCCTTGGGATCACCAAACTCCCAGTTCAAACACTCAATTTCATCTAATAATATGCATAATTTAACAGTACCAAGTCTTGAATATACATCTCATAAATATTGAAAAACATAGGCTGATGGTGCCATCAGTGGCTGTGGAAATTGAAATGAAAAATGGGAGAGAAAAAGCAAAAAAACCCCAGAGAAGGAGTTTCAGAAAGCCTTGTTAAAGTCCCAATGTGCACTCAGAGCATCCACAGGCCTGCCTGCTTCCCAGACCATGCTGTCACAGCCCAGATTTTGTGCTGGGAGCAGGAGACTGGGGGCAGCTCACACTTCCCAATAGATGCTTGCTATGAGAAAGTGTTGAATCAAGAGGCTTTGACTAAGCTGAATAGAAGAATCAGAAGAATCAAAGACAAGAGAAGAAAGGCAAGGAAGGAAGAGCAGATCCACAGATCCACCTGGTTATTCATAAGGGTGTTTTTGTATGTGTGTGTGTGTCTGTGTGTGTGTGTAAAATCACTTCTGCTACAGCAGAGTTTGCACCCAGGGCTTGAATGCCTTCACCACAAAAGGCAATGCACTGCTTCAGTGGAGAATCCATCCCTCAGCTGGGCACTGGGAATGCAGAGGGGATCACTGAATACTGAGCAATTGCAGCCCTAACTTAGGTAGATGAGGTCACAAATGAAGGCAAAGGGTTGGGGTAGGAGAGGGCAGCCCTGTCCATTTGCTGACATTTGGGTTTACAGACTTCAGACATTCTCCTTGGTGCTACAGAGAAGTCACAGGTTGTTCCACAAATACAACATTCATTTTCCAAAAACAACAGTCATACAATAATTTTAAAGCTAAATTAGTCTATGTGCATCATGCAATGTCCCCCTGTAAAGAGGGGGAAATGTAACAAATGGGAAAATATAATAATTTTATGGCAGTTGTAACAAGCCAAGAAACTCCAAAATGGCAGCAGATAGAAAACAGATTTATAAGATACATGCATTGTATGGTTCTCTTTTCACTGGCACAGAGCTGGTTGGTGAAATCAGAAGACAATAACCAAAATTCCCAAACCCAGCAACCTTTGATTGCCCCCCCCCATGCCCTACTGGCCCCTCGGGGGATACAGCAGAGTGCCCCTGGTCTGTGCGGGGTGCAGGGAAGGCAATAATGACCATCCAAGCACTGCTTGCCCTCGGAGAGCTTCCAAGCATGGAGGAACAGTTCTGCATTTGCTATTTCCTGCTGCTCAGGGCTGCCTCGCTGACCCCTCTCCTGGTAAATGAAACACCTCTGGCAGCGCAGTGAGTTTGATTAAAACCCAGAAAATACAGGAGGTAAGACGTTTTCAATAATGCTCCCAAACTGCTCCTGGTCCAATGGCCCCGAGTGCACTGGGGCCCGGGAAGTGATGGCAGAAGAGATGTGCGCTCTCATCCTTGGCTTGCAGTGAAACCACCTCTGGAATGAATCTCAATTGCTTTTCCTAATCTTTCTCCTTTTTTCTTTTTTGTTTTAAACACAACTTCTATACGGTTTTCTCTGTCAGTGTCTCCTGGGGGTTTGCGTTTTCTCTGCTCTTTAGCACTGAATCACAGTATCTTACATTTATACGGTACCCAGAGGAACCCCAAGCATGCAGAAAATATAAGCCAAATTTTGCTCTTGGAAGCATGAGCTCAGCTCATACCAAAGTTAATGGGAGGTGAGCACAAACATCTAAAGGGAAGAATTTGCCCTTTCAGACAAAGAGGAATCGTTTCACCCACCGCTGAAGTGCAGCTGCCTGTGAGGCAAAACATGGCAAATGGTTAAATGTTCAGACCTTGGAGGTGCTGATCTCTATCAGCTCGTGAAGACAATGAGACCTCAGGATAGTCAACATCCCAGCAGGGTGCTGAGCTGGGTTTCAATTGTCTCCAGGCGCTGTCTCATCAATACACAACTTTCTTGGCTTTTATGGGCTAAAAATTAAAGGGCCCCTAAAATTAACTTTCTTTGTTTCTATTTTGAACCGACTTGGACTTTTCAACTGGAAACATTTCATCTCAGGGCTTTTTAAGGCCAGGATCTGCACACTGGGAAGGCTGAGTGGAGCCCTTGAGCGCTGGTGCAGAAACCACCACAGCAGAAAGCTGAGCTTGTTCTGTTTGCAGGGCAGATGCGAGAGTTATTTGCACACTCAGAAATTATATATCAAATTGTTTTTCTTGCTCTGAAGACCTTCGGTTGGCACTGACAGTTCAATGAAGAGGGTGTGTAAGTTCCCTTCACTGGCACAAGCCAGGCTGTCAGGTTAGATGACAGTGGCCTGTGGCACATCCAGCTGCCTGAAGTACTCCCTGCCTTTCCTCCTCCACCTGATAGCTCTGACAAGTACTGAGACAGATCATGAGTTTAAATCCAGAGTCCAGCACACCAAACAGCAAAGAAGAAACTCCCTTCCCTTGCTCTTGTTTTCCTTTGGTTTGCTAGCAATGACTGAATTTCCAACTGCTCTGCTTGAGCTCTTTTTTGGATAACCCACCTGCAAGATGCAATCCAGATGCATAGCCAAGTGCCTTAAACCTCCGAGCTGACTAAACCAAGTTATATAAAATCTTCTGAGTTTGCAAAATTGAGTTGGGAGTCTCGAGAAAACAGGCGTGCTTAGGGGATTTCCAGCGCTTCCTCCTCCTCCTCAGGCTGGCAGTATCACAGAGCAGCCTCTTCCCGTGGTGTTCTGGCACTCAGGGGCTCCATCCCAGCCAGAACAGTCATTTGCAAAGGTGCCCAAAGTTAAAAAAATTGTGGGGAAAAAATATTGTTTGTCCTCTTCAGCGCACAGAAGTCTTCTTTGAAGCGTGGGACAAACTGATGGCTCATTATCCAGGCAGGTTCTGCTATCCCCGACCCTCTGGTGATAGTTTAGTCACAGACCTCTGTGGAGAGCCAAGCACCGCAGGGACCCAAAAATCCGGAAGGCATTTTTTCTTCCTGTTTCACTAGCGGATGGGCTTTAACCAAATGCTAAGAGCCATAAGGAAGGAAAATTGGAATAAGGAGCCAGGACCAGCTCACACAAATTCCTTCCACTCTCTCTTCGTGTAATTAACACCCTGAGGGCAAACCTAGGCTTTGGGAGCACCTGAAGGAAGCCTGGAGGTTTCGATTCACGGCCATTCAAATACTCAGTGGCATTTGCTAGGATGGTTTTGCACTTTGCTAAATGCAAATGTAGCTCCACTCACATTTCCGGAGGAACTCTGTTTCTCTCCAAACTCACTGCTGTACTCCAAAACTCAGAATAAACCAGGAGCCAGATTACCTAATAAATAAAGGAGCTTCATTCCCTTCCCATTCCCCCATGTGAGCTCTGGGAGCACAAAATACCCGGCTGTGTTTCGAGGGGAGATGTTCAAACTCCAGCACTCACGGGCTAGGACGTTCCGGCAGTGCCTGGTAAGTGGCCTGAGGATCGCTGCCAAACCAGTGCAAATCCGCAGGAACCCTGTTAGCTCCGATCCTCGGGCTGCATGAATGGGAGCGTGCGTGCATGCACACACACAGGGCTGCTGCGGCTTGGCAGATGAGCAGCAGCTCATTAAGTTGCAATAACTCAATCACCCACTATCATCCCAATCTGGAGTCTCTAACGCAGCGGGTTGGTTTTTTCAAAGGCTGGGGAGCGCTCGCAGGTCCCAGGGGCAGCGGCGGGGTTTGCAGGTGCTCCAGCCCTCTGAAGATCAAGGGCTTTGCGCAGGTGGGTGAAGGCAGCGCGGTGCCCAGCTGGGGCCAGCCGGGCTCCAGCGCCCGCTGCCCGCAGCCTCCCGGCCCGGGGAGCCCCTGCCTGGGGAGAGGAGCCGAGGGTGGGCATGGTACAGCACAAAGAAGCAGGCTGGGGTTTGAACGAGGAAAGGCAATACTTGCCCAAATCGTGGGGGATGGGGCGGGGAACGCCTGACCTCGGAGTGACTCCGCGACCCTAATGCCTATTTATCGTTGTCATTCTCGCTCCTTAGGCTTCCAAATGCAATGAACCAGTTTCCTTGGGATCATGTTTTAAATATACTGCCCGGGGCTACTCTTTAAAATTCAAAACATTGGAGGACACACAGGGAGGGCATTTCGAATAATTTTTGACAAGCAGAAATTCTCCTTGACAACCTGAAAGGTGAGCGCCGGGAAGCCCTGTACCCCACACACGGCGCAGCACAGCATCAGAACAAGACCACAAAAATGCAGTTTTCCTGTAAGACACTGCCTTTTCATCTACGCAATTTGCCAGCAAATCTGAACCACGTTGCCGAAGGTTACTCGATCTAGGTTATTAGATGTTGGATAACTCCTCTGGAGGAGAGGAAGTGGCAGGGGAGCTCTATTCTGCACAGCCTGCTTCAGCAACTGCAGAGCTGATGGTGCTGAGGGCCAGAAAGACACAAAGCAAGCTAGAAGGGCTCAGCTAATGGACACTGTCCCTTTCCATCTCATGCACTGGCTGTCCAGTCTCTCAGATTAGAAGGAAAAATCTAGGCAGATGGTGGTCTGTGCCCTCCCATCAGAGCCCTGTGGCTGTGTCCCTCCCCATTTGGGGCAAAGGCAAACTGGCACAGTTTAAAGCCAAAGACTTCAGAGTTCAATCAAAGCTCTGCATTTCTGCCAGCAGCCATCCCAGTGGATGGACCATATACCTTTAAATGTTGCCCACTTGCCCTCTAAAAGGGAGAAAATAACTAAAAAGAAAAAAAAAAAAAAAGCTGTCAGGAGTTATATTACCTGCAACAGCTGAATTTAATTAGTACAGCAATGACAACAAATATTTAAAAGGTCTAAAAAGCTGTGAAGGGAAATTTGCTTTCCTAGCAAAGACCTGTGGCTCACTCTGTGCAGGACAGAGTTGCCATGAATGACTCATGTTGGAGACACTTCACACAGCTGTGAGTTTTTGAATCATGGCATGATCTGGAGTACGAAGACAGGACATGGAGATTTTGGTACAAATCAGAGTTTCCTCATCCTGTTGCTGACCCTTTCCAACCACTGGCCTGTTCCTGGATGTGCTGTTGGTGCTTTGCGTGCTGCAGTCACCACCATCCCTCCCGTGGTTCTGCCTCCAGATGGGAGGGGAGTTTTTCCTCTGATAAAACCTGAAAAAAAACCCGTAACAATAAGGAGAGGGTGGAAGTTTTGCTGCTTAAGGCCCAAGAGCAGTGCAGCAGCCACCAGGGAGATACCAGTCAGTACAGGGGCAGCTGGGTCATCTCTGTCCCAGCTCTGGGTTTCAGACGGGGCATGTGGAGAGTCTGCATCCCTCTCCTCAGCACACAGCCTGGATCAGGTAGAAAACAAAGATGTTTGGCCAACTGGGTAACACCAACACCTTTATCCTTACCAGGTTTCCACTGTGTGTGTATTTAGTAGAGCCTAAAAGATCAAGAATAATGACTTTCTCCAAGGGATGGGCACAGACAGCAACAGCCTTGGCATTAAAAAGGCCTTAAAAGCCTCATGGTAGGAGGCCTGGTGGAAAAAGGGTCCCAGAGCCTTGGAACTCAGGTGATGTGGGTTGTGGCACTGTCCCAAAATGTGAACTTGGAGCATCCAAAGAGTTCATGTGTGGTGCCAGAATGGTTTTGTAGCCCCAGAACAGCCCACAGCCTCTGTCAGCCCGCTAGGTTGTTCCTCCTCACGCAGACTTGCTTCTGTTTCCATGGCCATTGGAAAGGGCCATTGAAACTAGTGCTGGGTGTCTCTTTTCTTACCCTCTTGTTCCATTTTAAGGACAATATATGACACAGTATGTGGTTTAACATGTTTACATACCAAAAAATAGAGGGAGTATACAAGAGTCATCTGTCTGGGGAGGAATTCTGCTAAAAAGGGAACAAGAGTGGGGCAAAAGAAAACAGAAACAGTTAACTTAAACACAACACAGTTCGGTGCAGCTTGGCTCTGCTTGCAGCCAACACATGGGAACTCTAGGCAAAACCATATTGCACTAGCTACATGCTCATCTTGTGGACTTAGAGATGGAAAAGGCTTATTAGGTCATTGAGTCCATCCCACCTGCCAGTGAAGGATTGTTCCCTGCAGAATTTCCTCTATTGCTTTGTACAGTCCAATTTTAAATGACCCAAGCTATGTGGTCTCAGTGACTTCCTTGGGGAGGCTCTTGCACAGATACATTTTGTTTGACTCAATCCTTTAAGCAGTTAACCCTTTCCTTTCCCACTTTGTCTTGCATTTTTCAGTTTATGTTTCCACTCTCTGAAACATAGAAAGTTTCATTTTATGTTTCCTTTGTCCTGTACTTACACAGATATGGACATACACCATTGCTGCTGCTGGCTCTGAAACACAAGGGATAAAAATATGACAATGTACACGACATGGACAAAACCCCCAGTTTTGCTTTAATTTATATGCCAACAAGCTCCTCAAAGCCAAGAATCATTCAGGGCATTCTAGCACAACATAACTATCCTTGGATGCTCCAGTACATTCCTGTTTGGTGGAAAATCAACCAGTTTCTAGCTCAATACATTTCATTGTCACCATTAGGATGTAAAGCCTGTATAGTTCAGAGCTCAGTAAAGGTATTGAACGCTGGCAAACTCATCACAGATTATTCCTGTTACTTTGGTACCTAAGGGCAAAATTTAACCCAGGGACAAGCCTGGCTTGTTATCAGTGGAAATGATAATATAATAATAATTGTAGATAACTAGATTTGTGCTAGATATCAAGAACAGAAAAATCCTGACCTGGTTCTTCATTGTTTCTGTCTTTCTCTAATTGCTTCTTTTGGCATTTCACTGGACATGCACCATAAATACTGACCAATAACTATCAGCTCACAGGGCTGCTTCTGTCGCTGACACAACTCCACTCTCATGGCAGAGAGGGAAATCAGAGCCCTGATGCCAAGATGAAGAAAGGCACTGACACAGGGTTCTTGAATGGAATCTTTGGGTTTTTTTCTTCATACTGCAAAAAGCAAAGAAATCCAGGACATGCAGGTCTGTGACTTGAGGAGCTGCAACAGAAGGAATGCAGACAAGGATGATGTACAGGTTACAGTGCAGTGTCCATCCCTGCAACATCATGGACATGACAAAAGGTGTTGCAAAACCTTGTTGGTTTCCCTCAAATCAAAGGCCAGGGATTGCTCCATTAATCTCTCAATCCACATGATTTACAGAGATTGTGCAGTTTCCTTTCTAGAAAGGAAATTTGCACAGATAAAAGTAGTACATTTTATCAGACAAACTGATACAGATGAGAACAACCTGCCAAGCCTTGGGGTCTAGAGGACCGCTATGTAAGACACTGTCTTAAAAGCTTGTGGGTTTTTTTCCCCAGCTCACTGTGATTTTAATATCAGACAAGTTATATTCCTCAGACATAATATACATATATTTATATACATACTAATATATTTAGATTCTGTTGCTGCTGTTGCTTCTGGGACCTTTTCCCCAGACAGCTGTTGATCAAACACTGGAGGTGTCATGCCTAAAGAGAGCTTTACTTCCTGGGCATTTCAAGGAACATTTAAACTGCTTCCCAGCTGCAACACAGATCGATCCATCACATGCTGATTTAGTTGGTGGAGAATAATGTTCCTCATGAGATGAAAAATCTACTCAGATGACCACCTCTAGGCTTTGTTTTCCTTACCAGTAATACCGAGCTGATGAAGAACAGTAACTCAGAAGGGTGGGAAGCAGAGGCTTTACATGGACTATGCTCCATGTCCTGAGAGGACCCCCCCAACTGATCCTCCCATGGCTGATCTTATCCCTGCTTCTCTGGCTTAGGGCTGGGTCATGCTCAGCCATGACTTTGTGTGAAAGGTGGTTTCTCACTCGAAGTAAGCAAGAGAAAATTAGCAGAAACCACAGCATTCTGCTGGTTTTTGTTTGTTTCTTTCTTTGGCAACTCCCAAACCACACAGCCTATATTTAGAGGGAGGATCAGGAAGTGGTGGAGAGGGAAAGCTGGAAGGTAGGTGTAGGTGAGAGGCAGGTAGGGGAGTGAACTCCCAGGTGGAAATGAAAACCAGGCAGGAGCCAAACTTGGTAAGAGAGAGCTCAGCACCGGCCCTGGTGGCGAGGGGCTGCCAACAGGGTGGGAGGGGAGCAGAGGCATTGCAGGGGAGATGCCAGGAGGAGAAGGGAGAGGGAAGATGAAGTCGGGGAGGTACTGATGAGCAGAGTGGGTCCCGTGAGGGAGGTCACATCCAAGAGTGCAATTTTATATAAGCCAAAGAGAGTGATGAATTATCCAGTTCAGCGCAGCACAGATAGCAGAGAAGGGGGCTGAGGCTGTCTCTGGCTCAGGTTTCCTTATTCAGAGCTTTCTAAAAGATTACCTTTTACTGCCTTGTCTGCAGCCAAACAGATAAATAACCCCATGCCTCTCCCCCAGGCTGGCTTATCACAAGGGTATAGGTAAGCCTTGGTGCCTGGATCCAAACCCACACTCCCAGCCTCTCGGGATGTCCATCACACTATTCCATTCAGACCTACATGCATCCTCAGGACTGACATATCCCCACCAGGGGCTGTTCCATGAACCCTACACCACTTTCCACAGGGGACCTTCTCAGTGTTCTTCAGAGAGGCCTGCTAAAGTCAGTGATAACCCCATGGGCTGCCGTGAGCTAAACAGTCAGAGAAGCTATCCAACAGAAAAGAGGTTCCTCAGGTGTAGCAGGATCCTTCCAGACTTCAGATCCAGTTGTTGATCAGTAATTAATTCTATCACCTAGCAATGGTGGTGACCCAGGCAAGAATCAGTTGTTGGGCATTGAGCAGACCAAACCTGCTGCCAAGAACCAAACACTGCTGAGCTCCTCAGCATGCCATCTGTGCAGACAACAGCTCTCCCCACCTTCCCTTACCCCTCCTGGTTTCACTCAAAGCAGAGTCTCCTTTCAAGCATTGTCTCTTTATTCCCATATGGATCTGGAGGTGGGTAACAGTAGCAACACCCTGACCCTAATGTGCGAGATGAAGCATTTTGAGGCTTGTGCAGGGGTTGGTGTGAATGGATGGTAGTGGTAAAGAGTCAAGAATAGTGTAAATATTGCTGCTGCAAGCTCACATCTCTGTGTGGGTGACCCACACCAAGCCAACAGCCAGCTTGAGGATGTGCAAGCACCTCCATCCGGAGCTAAATCAGTGAATCCAACCTATGGATTTCATGTGTCCTCTTCCACTCGAGTCAAGTTCGAAGCCTCTGACGGCTCCACCAAACTTCAGAGGTTTCAGCATGGCTCCTGAGGTTTTAAGGACCCAGGAACCAATGCCCTCATGTGCACGTGTAACACAGCACAAGCAGTGATAACAAACCAGCAGATGAAAAACATGTTGCTCCTACATTGCATATGATGAAATTAGTAATGTGTTGATAAAATCCACCACTCTTCAGGTAGAAGGTGCCACCCTTCAGCTGAGATGCAGCAGCAGGAATTTGAATCTTCCTGGAAGCAATTTGGGACGGTACCAGGCTTCAGGGTACAAATCACCATAAGTCAGTCAGGAGCTCCTGACCCGATGCAGAAAAGGACAAAATGTTCTCCATCATTTCCAAAGGAAATAACAGAATCAGCACAATCCTACCTACACCCAGGCTCTGGTGAGTCAGCTCTAGATTGGAAAATCCTATTACCACCCATGGAAACCTGGTCAAACAATGTGCCAGATCACACAGGAACTGCATGGGAGCCCAGGCTGCTGCAGTGCCTCCGCACTCACAGACTGTGCCTGCCTGGGTCACGCAGAGGCTTCACAAAGCTCCTAAACCCACCCAGTTCAGTAATGCAACTTCTTGGCCCAGCCATGGTTTGGAGGAGAGAGCACGGCAGCTCCTACAACCAGGCTGGCTCTGACATTGGGGTGTTTTGGGCTGCTGCAGCGTGTGCCGTGGAAATACCGAACATACCACGCAAAGTGCTCTACCGCTCAGCCCTTGCTTGGCTGGAGGTAGAACTCTTCCCAAAGCAAGTATTCCAGGCTTGCATATAAATTAAAGCTCATAAATCAGTGGAGAAAAAAATCTTCTCTATGGAAATGGCCAACTTGTTAGAAGGGAATTAAAGGCTGCAGATGGTTTCAAGGGAGCCCTCCTGGCTGTCAAGAATGCATGAGGCAGCAGAGTTGTTTGGGTTGGGAGGACGAATCGGATTTTTCCCCCCCTCTTTTGAGGACAATGAAATGTAACAGCTTTCCTTCCCCTCTGAGCTGCTCTGAGCAGCCTGAGCTGGGAGACAACAGCACAGATACCATCTCCGGAAATCATGAAGTGACTGAAGAATGGCTCAGGAGTTCTGAATAACTAAATAAAGCCCTCTGTATTTTCTTTAGCAAGTAAAGAAAATACTTTTAGCATTTTAGTGTGACTTTTGGGGTCAAGGGGGAATTTTAAGTCCAAATACAACAAACCGGTGGGGAAATTACTGCCAAGAGTCTGATAGGCTGGGAGCTTGCCTTAAAGCTCAGATGAGAGAATACCCCTCATAGAAGGCAGGCTGAGTCTGAGGTTTTGCCCAGATCATGGGAATCTTGGCCTTCCTGGAGGAGCTTGCTTTTAAAAGATTGACTGTCCCTCAGCAGCCCATGGGAAGGGCAGGAACTGAGCTCCAGTGCTCCCCAGAGAGGGAGAACACCCTGGGAATGGTGGCAGGTCTCATGTCCAGCAGCACTTCCAGGACACCAAGGACAGAGTCACTATTCAGCCATCTGCAAATGCTTCCCTGACAAAAAACACATCTTCCCCTTGGGATTCTCAGGTCCACTTCAGAACATCTGAAAATTAAATGGTCCCAAAACGTTCACCATGGGACAGCACCGGGAGGCTCCACCCAGTATCCAGCACAGACCATCGCATCTATGGCAACCCAGTACGTCTTTGGTTTGAAACCTTCTGCTTTCACCAGTGTCTTCCCCAAACAGGAGCTTTCAGATTTCCTTCAGTGTGCCATGATGATGAGATGAGATAGATGAGATGAGATGAGATGAGATGAGATGAGATGAGATGAGATGAGATGAGATGAGATGAGATGAGATGAGAGCAGCAGCTCTCCCAGCATCAGCTGGGAGATGGAAACAGTATCTAAGGGAGCACATTAGCACTGACTCCAGAGAGATGAGAGCTGGGAGGAGCTGAAAGGCTCAATAAAAAAGCAGGAAATGAAGAAGTCCTATTTCTCAGCTTCCTGATTTTTGATGCATTTACTATTGGAATTGCCATCTCTACCCATCCCACTAGAAGTTCTAACCTTTGTTTGGCTTGTGCTGTTAATTGCAGTGCTATAGTCTGAATAAAGACTAAATTAATAATTCTAGCTTCAAACACACATCCAATAGATTTTTGAAGAGGATTCTTTAACTGCTGAGATAGTAAATGAATACTTACATTAGTACATCCACCAGAGACATGTCAGACCTGGTTCGAGTTTCATTTACTCTGTCTACGTCAGTGTCGTGGTTTCAGTTCAAAACCAGGCAGAAATATCAATTATGTATTGTGCTTTAGGTTTGCCAACTTGAGATTTGCTGGCTAATGCACCAATTAATGTGGTGGGTCTATTTTCTGCTGTGAGATAGGTTTAGGAGAAAAGTAAAGCAGGCCTAAACTTGAAAGGGTATAAAGAAAGCTTTATTAACAGAATTAAAAGAAAAAATAGTAAAAAAATCAGAATAAACCTTCAGAACACTTCTCCTACACACTCTCATTTCTTTCCCACTGACAATGTAAAGAGACAAAACTTGGGACTTTCAGCCAGTTTACCACCTCTAAAATTTCTTCAGTTCACTTAGGGAGATGGGTTTCTTTTGCCATGCCACGGAGACTTCTCTACAAAAAATTCAGTTCTCTTGTGGCTTCAATTTTACAGCGAATCAGCCGCCTGGAAAAGGAAAATTTGTTCACAGTGTGAAAGTCCTTCCCATGTCTTGCAGCTTCCCCACAGGCATTTCTTTGAGTCACAGGGGAAAAAAAAACCAAAGTCTGATATATCAAATATGTCTCACTATAGTCTTACAAAAGAATTTTCAGCCCAAGCTCAAGACATCTCTTCAATCCCCTTATCTAGAATTTAACGACTCCTTCACTGACCTCAGTCAAGTTTTATCATCAATTGAAACAGTTTTTATAGAGTCCTGCAACGCTGAAAAGTTAATCTGGTTCAAGCTTTGCCTTGGGAACAAGGCTCGCCGTGCCCCTCTGTTGGCCACGGGCCCTCCGCCAGCCCCCTGAGAGCCGTGCCGGCCTGGCTCTGCTGGGGCGCTGAAAACAGGAAAAGCTGCTGCCGATGCTTTTGTCCTTCTGTCCGCAGCAAAGCTGGCTCCAAGTGGCTGAGCAAAGAACGTTCATTGTGAGCCGTGCCCAGGTGGCTGTGGCTGCCGGGCACTGCCCCGGCTGCTCTGATCTCGGCCGCACGGCCGCTCCTGGCCTCAGGGCCACCCCTGGCACGGAGCGCGGGGCCGCTCTCGGTGCGGGTCTCTGCTGCATGGTCGTTCTCAGTGCTGATGTAGCCTCTGGCTGGCAGGGCTCGGTGGCTCTGCTAGAAAAAGAGCGGCAGGCTCTGCCAGGAAGGGGTCCAGCCCCACTGGCAAGGGGCCCCAGCCTTCCCCCGGGACAGGGCCCGGTGGGCTTCTCGGTGAGGGGCTCGGCAGCCCCCTCACCACCCCTCCAAGGGCAAAAAATCTCAGCTGGGCCAGGGGGACCAGCCCAGGCCCAGCCCGCTGGAAACCAAGAGAGCTATTCCTGGCTTTTTTGTCTTAAAACGTGTGTTCACAAAAGACTTATCCACTTTTCCATTAGTTCAATTATGAACCAATATTTAAGATTGGCTACTGATTGGTTCTCTGTTACTACAAGCCAACAAGGCCCCAGATAGGGAACTATTCCATACCAAAAATTGAATCAGTGCTAAACCAGGACAGTCAGCCTGGGTGGAACGACCCAGCTACCATGAAGAGCAGAACAGCACATCAGAAGCATCACTTTTATTTCCTAAGCTAACAGTGGTACTGCTGGAGCATGAGAGGCTTTTGTTGGCCCAATGTAGCTGGAGAAATGGACAAGCTTTCAAGTGCACAAGGGCTTCTTCTGCTTTCCTGGTATCACTACAGTTAGCCTAATAAAAGCCATGACCTCTCTTTCAAAATGGTCTTTGTTATTCATGACATTCAGTTAAATGAAGATTTCAATAATTAGCATGTGGTTTTTGTTTTATTTTCTTCTGTTTCATTATTGTATCTGCAAGTGACGGGCACCAAGGATTCCCAGAGAATTTCCTGTGCCTCCTTGAGTGTGGAGCCTCATCAGGAGCCCTTCTAATCTCAAAGCCAGCCAGCATCTGACACACTGTGTCCCAGGGACCATGGCACAGCCTCCTGTGGCAAAGGATCCCCTGCATCTGCTCACAGCTCACAGTCATTTCCAGCCACTTCAGATTTGGCTGCAGCAGCTCTCCTAAACCCCAATACATCTGCTGGCTTATAGGCACCACAGCAAAGTAGCCTACAAAACCAAAGCAATTGGTTTTAATAAGAATCTTGGCTTGTTTTGACAATGCACTAAATCTTCACGTTGGCACCATGAATGTTTTTTTAGGAAAATGTATGCATCTTTGCAGCACTCAGCAACTAAATCCCCTCTTCTCTTCAAGGAAAGGGTTTCCTGGCTATCTGCTTTCTAATGGATTCCAAGTGCCTCGCAGCTGTTTGTTATCTGGGCTGGAAACACTTTTACATGGAGCTTGATGTGCCCCTGCCGTGTGCTGTGTGCAGGCAGGGGCTCAGGGCACAAGGGGCATACCCAGTGCCCCCTGTGCCTCCCAATGTACTCCCAAAGTGTGCAAGGGCATGGAGGGATCCCGGTGCTCCCTGCCCTGTGGAGCAGAGGTGTTTGCCATGGCTGCAGGAGCCGCCGTCTCCTGCTCCCGGCCCTGTCACAGGGAGTAAAACTCCCTGAGTTCAAAGGCATTTCATGCTCACTGAGCATTTTCCAGCAAGAAATGTGAGATTAAATAAACTTGAATCCTCTCTGAGGAGAAAGCAGAAGATGGAGGGCGAGGAGCTGGCTCTTAGCTGCACAGCATGATCCCGGTGTACCTTGGAAAACTCCCAGGTGAGGTGCACCTCAAACCCACATCTGGCTACGTTTCCCTGCAGGGCCAGGTTTGTGCCAATTGGCAATGCTGTGGATTTCAGTATGCTTGTGCAGGCTGCCAGCCTGCTGCACACCCCAAAGTCACCTGAGATGCTTTCTAGCCTTTTGTCCCAGGGGATTGCTGAGGGTGGGATTTACAGTGGGTTCACATCTTTTCTCTATTTTCATCCATAAAAGGTGGCCAGTTAGCTTGTCACCAACAGAAATATCCAGCTTTCAGTGAGTACAGGCATGAGACCCTTACTCTCTGGAAGGGCTGAGCTATTCACTAGCAGAAAGCCACATTCTTCCCTTGTATTAAAGAAATAGGGCCCTGAGCACATCATTCAGCCATGGACTGAAAGGTGTCTGTGAGTATTGCTCATCCAGACTCAGAGAGCTCAAAAAAATCCAACTGTTTGATGTTCTCCCTCTTTCTAACAACTCTACCTGTGGGAAAAAGAAAATATTTGGGACACTCAGCTGACTGAAATGTCAAATGAGGGCTGTTTGTGCAGTCTCAGTTGATGGAGCAAGCTGGAAATGCCTGTCCTGGGCACCAGAGAGCAGCTGAGTGCAGGTGAGCTGGGAGCTTTTATTCTTCAGGTGAGATAATTCCCCAGAGCTGGGGTAAGATGTGTGCTTGGCTTCCACCCTGGGATCTACCATCACCAGGCTCCAAAAGGTGCTGGTGCTCCTGCAGATGTGCAGATGTCTTCAGGACATGGAGACCTCCACCCCAGTGTGCTTCAGAGCTTAACTCCACTGACTTCCTGAGACAGACACATAACCCCATTGAGGATCCAGGCCCAGTGCAGTATCCTGCTAGATGCCATTCCTCATCTCTAGGTGACTAAATGCTTCTGAAATCTCATCCCAAACAACCTCAGAGACTTTGGATAGTCTGCACATAAATGTTTCCTGGGCTGCCAGGTTGAAAGTCACTGTGGCTTTGCTGGAAAAACTTTTCAGGTCAGGTCTGACTTAGGACTGTCTTGAAAAAGCCATGGAACTCTTGAGCTGAGAATGCTACAGTGGCAATTAGCACATCTCTGCTGTAGACAAGATGAGTCCAGGATAGATCTGAAAGCTTGAGAGACAGACATACTAGAGTGTTATGTCCTCTGTCTGAGAGCTGAATTCCAGGGAGGGTGGAAACAACAATGTAGGACAGCTGTGAGTTTGCTTAGTATTAATATCAAATATAATGGTAATTCAAAACAGCCTTTTGGTACAGATCTGAACTGCATGAGCCAAGTTATGAAATGATATTAGCAGCTGGATCTGAGGAGCAGCTGAGACTAAGCTGGCCAGCAATTGCCATATGTCTCATCTGCAGACAGTATTTAAATAAGTAAACACAATGAGTTAATAAATATATGAAATAACTTTGCAAGATAAGCACCTAGTGGTGTGGCAGGTTGTCAGAACGATCATATCCAGGGGAAACCCTGAAAGGGAAAAATGTATATGGCACAATGGTGGATATTTTTTGAGTATTCAATTGACTGAATAGCATAACCCAGAATGGTGAACATTTATGATGATCCTTATCTGCTGGCAGGTGAAAGGATCCTGTTGCCATTGCCAAAGCCTTAACTCATCTTGGAACCAAAAGCTGAAACCTTTTAAAGACCTTCTAGCTACGTCCCTGTGTAGGCAGAAGGGGCTATCAGTTTAACAGCATCAAAGGTACAGAAAGCCATGCTGCTTTCCAGTAATTCCCTGATAACACCTAGAGGGTGAAACAAACCTGCTGGTGGTCTAATCTGAACTGGAGGAACAAAAAAATGCTAAACACTGATTCTGGGAAAGAAACTATTCCTTAAAAACAAGCCAGACAGATTCAGTGTCCTGAGTTCATCTTCATTTGTGCATGTATCTAAATCTCCAGCAAGGGGATTGACCTACAGAGGATTTCAGGATTTGACCCAAGAGAAGCACTTGAGGGACCACCAGAGTTCAGGGGTTTTATTAAGAAATCTCTCCCCCTTGAACAGCAGATTGAGGGCTTGAGCATGAGGCCAAAGGCATCCAACTGCTCCACATCCACAGCTCCCAACCACATCCAACCCCTGAGGCATTCCCTCAGACTCCGAATCACATTCTTTTATTGACAGAGGAGGCAGAATATTAATTGCATACCAAGGACATTTTTGCACAGTATTTTTGGTAATCTCAGCATCTCCCTAGAAGATGTCAACAATTTGATTCTAATAGGCTCTGGCAATGCATGGTACTATCAGTTCATCAGCTTCAGCTTTTTTGCTTTGGGTGGTACAAAATGTTACTGAAAATTAACGCTGCTATTAACAATAGGTGCTCAAAGTGATACTTGCAGTCATTTCAGAAAAGTTCAAAGCCCAAGTTTATTTTGGCTCTCTAAACTAGGTCACATAAGACTGTTTTAATTTAGAACAGGACTGTACTTCAGTTCTTGCATGAGTGGGTTCAAACAGGACTGACCATCTCAAAGATGCACAAGCTGAATCCTCCTGACTTCATTCTTGTTCACTCTCCTTTTATGCAGGATAGGATAAATTGGGTCATTCAGTAGACTCAAACCACATCCATTCAAGTTTCCTGGGCTTTATTTCCAAGAGGTGTAAAATCTCTGTTTCAACAAAGCAGCAGTGTCTCTCTCCAGCAAATCTTCCGCCAGTGAGAAAGGTTTACTCCATGAGGGCAAAGAGTTGTGTCAAGGCCTGATACACGAAAGCAGGTCTCACCAACTACCAATATCACTTCTTGCTTGCCTCTTGTGAGTAATTCATGAACAAAGTTAAATTGTATAGAGGCTGGTTGTGATGGGTAGCAGATTAAATGGTTGTGATGCTTGGAGGATAAGGGCTTTAGGATTCAGTCTGACTGGCAGAAGCTGCACACATCAGTTGCCACCCCATCATCCTCTCCCCATTTTGCTCCCTCATGGGCAGCTGCACATCTGCCAGGCAGGGGAGGCAGAGGAGCCCTGCACCACGGGACTGTGCTTGGCTTCACGACGCCTTCCCAACTCTCGCAGCCCGGAGCCAATAACATGAAGTCTCCATACCCCCAACAACAGCCCTCAAAGGTGATTTGCACTTTCACAGCCTGGTTTGAAGTTGCAAAGCATATTGAGGGAGTTAGTTAATGATGCAGACAGGTACAAAATATATGCAAGTGCATGAAACAGAGGAGTGAAATAGCTTGAACCAACCAGACAGAGCAGTCAGCCCAAGAGCACAAACACAGAAATATGATGGGTATGAAATCATTGGGAGCCAATCAGTACGCTCCAACTTCTAAAGCAATTTCATAATTGAGTAATGGGACACAGCAGGGTCTGAACTATTGTGTATTATAATCTGAATGGAATGCTGTGAGAAGGCTGGAGCAATCTGATCACACTGAGCCCTCGCTCACCAGAAATGCCTTTGACATATTTCCTTAAAGCGCAGCAATGAGAGCAGAGTAACTGCTTGTTAATGACACCCTGATGGGTTGTCTGCAGCACTGAAACTGAGATAGCATAGATTGGAAAGCATGTGCCTCTCCTTGGCTGGAGTTAACACAGCAGCCCCCACAGACTGCCCACCCACTGCAGCCTTAATCGCCGGCATGCCTGTACAATCACCAGTTTCACTTCACTACATATTTCCTCCCCCAGAACCTTGCTTATAAAACAAGAGGCACTAATCTGGGATGATCCCACACCAGCCTCCTGTCATGGCACAGTGCTCTTGCTCCGTGTTGGCCAACCCATGGCTATCTGCAGAGCTATGTAAGCTGGGCTCTGTTCCTTTCCCATTTTTCAGTTCCTCCTTGGGTGCACTAACTCCACCAAGAAAATATCACCTCCTTCCGGTTTAAAAGACATCACCCATTCTGCTTCCTTTTCATCCCTTCTCTCTGCTCTACTTACAGACAAGCCTGGAAGGGGACAAAAGCTGGGCTCTGGAAGAGTCTGACAGTGGTACAGTAGGGATGGGTTTGGGTCTGGATCCCAGGAGGTGCTGGGGGAAGCAGGGCAAACCCTCAGCCTGCTGTTCGGCAAAGGCTGAAACACCTCTCTGGTTCGGATCTCGTTCATTGATGTGCTCTGCTGTGGACAGGGCTGTTCTGGGGCAGCAGACCTTGTCCTGCTTCCTGTGCTCCAGACCAGCTGGGAACGCAGTGTCCCAGAAGAGGGAGAGGGTGCAGCTTTCTGGGGAGCAAGGAACAGGCTTTGCAGGAGAAAGCTGAGTGGGTGCAGCAGCTGTGGCAGAGTTTGCATCACAAGGGCAAACTGGGAGACTCCTGAAAGAGTCAGGAAGCATGACTGTGGTGGGGACCAGACTCACAGCCAAGCCTCAGAGGTGACAGAAAGATTGGAAGCCAGAAGAGATCTGTGCAAGCCATTGAACGTGCCACTGAACTTTCTTGGGTTGCAAAACATGCCCTTTTCTCCCTCAGAGAGCAGTTTAGCCTTTCAGTGCTTACTCTATGTCAAGAAGCAGCGTTGAGCACTCTTGCTCTTGTTCAGCATTTCCACATTCTAAGAAGACATCAAATATTGCTGCAGTTAGGCTGTAGGCTCCAAGGAGCCTGATCTGCTCCATCAGCCAAAGCCCCAGCAGGCAAAGAATGAGCAATATTTTCAGAGTTTAAGTGCTCCTGGGGACAGTCAAAGGAATTCACTGTCATTCAAGAACCAGCTTTTTGTAGGTTGCTGAAGATAGGAGAAAGCTCCAGCTGAGAGTTTGTAAATGGCTTTCTAGGCCTGGAAACCAATGGCAGCACCACAGGATTGGATGTCCCAGGAGCTCCACTCCCAGCACCTCACTGTGACAGGTGACACCTGTGGCCCACCCACACCTGTGGTGGCCCTGGGGGAGAGATGGGCAGCTGGGTATTGCCAGGGCTTAGGAGTCAGGAACAGAGCCAGCCACAAGAGCTGGAGTGGCCAAACCAACAAAAGAAAATGAAAAGAAAGTGGGAAATTGGCTTGGAAACTGGAAAGGCACTTTCAGAAAATTAATCTCACATAATTCTAGCCCTTTTATATACCAGGCTGGCTTCTCTACTCTGCTCAAGAAGCTGTTTTCATAAAACCTGTTAAAAATCCCTTGCTAAATTCTGAGCTTACGAGGACGCTACCCAAAGCTCAGTCAGGCTTGTTGCCAGAGGAGTTACTGGACATGTTTTTTCCCTGAACTGATGAATGTTGAGCCAATTTTGAAGAGTCTCAGCAAGTATGTTGAATACCTATAGCCAGGTGAAAACATGGAGAAATCCATTCTGGAATTTTCCTGTCCCTTTCAGATAAGGAGGTCCTCTCTATGGACCTTCCAGGGTGCAGCAGTGCCAGCAGGAAAGCTCCCTGGGTTTTAGAGGGATTTAATCAGGCCCATGTGAGCTGTGTGCACACATGCAAGACAGCCTGGACTTGGACTATCAAACATTAACAACAAACTACTCACTAATAAGCTCCAGACTAAGATTTCCTTTCTTTTCAGAGATTATTTTTTTTTTAATCTTCCAAATAACAAGTTCCTCAAAGAAAAATCCAACCTTTTCATATAGACAACTCACATATTGGAAAAAAAGGCAACATTGCTATTCAGACTATTCATTACAAATTACCCACCTATTTCTTGCTACCAGTGGTGCTTTTTGTACACCTGGAGCTGTGGAAAAGTTAGGGTCACCTCAGAGAGAAGGGAAAGGGTTGCTAAAAGCAGCCCTGTGTTATCAAGCCAGATGAGGCTGATGGTGGGACCTCCTGACCTGGCATTTGTCATATGTGCACCAAAAATCTCCTTTTTAACCCATCAGTTGTTTGTCTGCCCAACTCTAACCTTCAATCCACATCAAAAGGCAATCAGGAGAAGTTATCCAAGATGTTTCCAGTAAATTAGCATAAGAATTGAGAAAAAGAGAAAAAAAAAAAGGAAAAAAAAGAGCACCTGTTTATTGAGAGCTTCATAAGGGTCAGCAGAAGTAAACAACAGAACTTCACTGCAAACCAGAGCTTTGTAGGTTTCCCTCTTGCAGTGTAAGTTCTGTGTGAGTGGTGTCCCCATGTGTGCTGGGATGCCTTTGTTCACTGTCCATGTCCAAGGGCTGTGACTGGCAGGTAACAGCTTTCATCTCCCCTCCCCCAGGTACTGATGCCCTGAGTCTCAACCCACGACGAGGCCATGCTGTAGCACAAATTCACCTTGGGCTTACAGCATTCCAGGGTGTTAGGGTTCACAAACGAGCACAGCTCGTGTCATTGCAGAGTTGTATCCTACTTTCTTCAGGCATTCAATAAAGGTCCTATCTCCTACTAGGAATCTAACGTATGCATCTTCCAGCTGTGAAACTCTTCAGAAAAATCCTCCTGTCGTGTAATAGTCTGAATGCACACCACTTGAGGAAACCACAGACTGGGGGGATGTTCTGCATCTGTTGTCTTCCTACATTTTCCCAGTATAGCCATGGCCAGACTGAACTGTCCATGTGGGTACCTGTGGCAGCTGCAGCCCCTCAGGTTGGGCTGAGTCTGGCCAAGTTTTCCACCTAGAAACGAAGCAGCACATGGCTATGTACCCAAAAAGAGGGCACATATTTTTCTGACTGACAGCTCTTCTTAAGTGTTACATTATTATTATTTTATAGCAATTATCAAGTATAATTTGACTAGTTTACAAGGAATTACAGGAAGTGAGGCAGTTGTGGAATTCAGCATGTTTGTTTCCTCTCGCTCTGAGGCTGACCACAGAACAAAGTGGGCTTAGCAGATAGTCAAGATTTGTGGAGGTCTGTGGACCCTGAGAGGCCTTCCTGGTTTGGAGAGAAACAAGAGGCTTCTCTCACAGGACACCCTGTTTCTGTTATGCCAATGTATCCCTGTTCTACTCCCTCAGTCAGCCCTGTTAACCCCATCACTGTCCCTGTGTCCCTCAGTCACTCTCTCCCCATTTCCCCATTGGCTCCCACACCCTTGTAGTGCTCCCATGCCCCTTTAATAATTGGTCCTTGATGCTCTCCCAGCCCCCACCACCCCTATACTTGAACCTGGACCCTTCCCATGAGGCTCGCCTTTGACCCTGGACAATCTAAGCATGTGGCTGGAATAAACATCTCTGTGGAACCCCTACAAAGGTCTTTCTTGCCTCTTTGCCATCATCATATCAACAGCTATCCCGGTTTTCACCAAAGATTCATGTGCCATGGATGCACATGAAATCACCTTAGAAGAGATCAAGTGTCAGTTTGAACCAGCAGTTCCTCAGATCTGACGCTCTCCTGTCCAGCAGAAGACACGAGCACATGTTTCAGGAAGTCTGTTCCAGAGAGCAGCTCCTCTCACTATCTTCCTCCCACTTCCACATCTGCTTGGAATTTAGAGGCTGATTTAGGACCTTACTCTGGCTCCTGGTGAAGGCGTTCTGACTTGTCAGTCTCTGCAATGGCTGCTGTGAGAAGCCTTGATAACAACTTGGGTTGTGTCCATTCTCCACACCAGTGCCTCATGCAGGGCCATCTGGACACCCCCGAGGTGCCAAATGCTGTTGTTCTTTTTCAGTCCAGCTTCCTGCTCCAGGCAAATGGTATTTGATGAGTGGCTGCTCAAGTGCTGGGGGTTTGACCCTCATGTCTCCAGTCCTCCCCAGCAGTAACATGGTCTGCTCATCAGCTATGGACTCAGTTTGCTATAGAGCCAGCTGAAAATTTTTCAACAGAGCAATTTCTCATCCAGTAAAGTCTATTAAACAATCAAAATATTTCCCTGCAGTTTGTCAATTTCAGTGAAATTTTGCACCAGGAGAATGTCAAAACACGGTGTTTCATCACCGCCACGCTGGTTCCTCTCAATGGCATTGACGTGCTTCATTTCATTCTGGTCTTTTTGCTTCCACTGCTGCACATGGATGACTATTGACTCAAACCTTTTAGAGATTTTAGATTTTCCACTGCCTAATGTCTTCATTTTTTCCTTATTTTGTATAATAGGAAAGTAGGAAAAGATCATTTAAATAAGTCTTTCTTTTCTGTACAGTTCCTAAATTTACATTTTGTGTGAAACATCCAAATTTCACCTTTTTATCTTGATTCAATAAAAAAAAGGAACTCGGGAGTGTCAGAGCTTCTCCTGCAGTGAAAATTCCACTTTCTGAGCAGCTCCCATTAACATCCAGCCTGACCCAGCTGCAACCCTTGGGTCTGTGGGAAGGTCCAGGGTAGATCTGCTTCCCAAGCCCAGCAACAGCCAGAGAACACAACTGGTAAATCAGCCCTTTGTGAATCATCACGGCTCTGATGGAGCCTGTCTTCTGTGCAAGGAAAATGTACCTCAGCAACAGAAATAAGATCTTAAATCAAATCAGACACAGTTTGAAATATTTATCTACTGTTCTGGGAAGAGGGATTGTAGTGGAACAAATCCTCAGAGTTATTTTACTCCTAAAATGGGAAGAAGAAAAGAAAATCTGAACACAGTTTGACCAAAAATTAGGGAGATGACACATGAATGTGGAGGAACTCCGGCCACTGAAGTAATAACACCATATGACACTGAACAAGCAGCCTCCCCACAGGCTGAGGGGTTAGAATCCACATGAGATACTCCCAAAAACACTTGCTGGTGTAAGTCACAACACAAGTGCTTGTGAGCTCAGTGCAGAGCATCAGATCTGGGTGAGATTCAGCTACTCCCCTCTTCCAGAGCAGCACTCTTGGGACAGAGATGCTCCATTCTTTCTGAAGGTGCCCTGTGACTGCTGGAGCTCATCTGCCATCTCCCTGAGCCCTCTTTCAGATGTTGCAGCTCCTCGCTGTGTGTTTGATGATAAGTTGGCAGGGTAGGAAGCAGAGGGTGGGTGACCATACAGGCTGTGGCACCATGGAGTGACAGTCATCTGCAGAAAGACAGAGGACCATGAGCTGACAGGATGAGACATGATCCAAACCAATAGTTTCACACTTCTCTAGAGGAGCCATCCCAGAAATCCAGTAGCACCCAGGAGAATGTTTGCTTTAGAAAAGGCTTCAATCCTGGTCCAGGAGGGGTTACTAAGATCACTCATAAAATGATTTAACCTCTACAAGGCAAACCAAGGGTTACTCTCCCAGGAGGTGAAGAACCTGGCCTGTAAGACAATTTAAAGGATCAGCTCGTTCCAGGTTGATCTTGACCAAATGGTTCCAGTTCCCTCAGCCTTTGCTCCTACACCCACCAGCATTCTGTTGCACCTAAGCTGGCTACAGCCTTTGGATCCCATTCAAGAGGAACATGTCCAGTCTGTGACCTGCTCTTCTCTCCACTTCCCTCCAGGCTGTTCCCCTGGTCATCCAACTGGAGCTGAATCCAGCTGCGAAATGACCTCAGTCTCAACACAAAGCAAGGGCAGTGAGTTTTCCCTCTCATAGGTGCCTACCCCCAGCCAGAGGGTTACGAACTGCAAGGTTAGATCATAAGTAAAACAGGGTGGGAACTTCCTAGCAGAGCAAGGAAGCCTCTCAGGGCAATCTCAGTGCAAATAAACAAATACTGTATTTCAAACATGACTGATGTGGAGCCCCAAATATTTGAGGCTGGCTACCCTGAACTAGAGCCCTGAGGACCAGAGGCCCCTCTGAAATGCAGTGATTAGAGTGCAGTAACCATGCACAAGGAGAGAGCGAAGTGACAGAGCCAGGCTGCGGTTTTGCAGCTGCACTGGCCTGGGCGATGAAATCAGGCCGAGACAGGAAGCAGTTTTCCTCAACAGTAAGCTGCTATTTTTACCCATCTCAGTTCTCCAATCAAAGAGACATTTGGAGTCAGTGGACTCTCTTTTGCTGTCTGTCACGACAGCACCAACATCTGGAGTGGGGCTGGGCAATGAGCACTGCTGGCTCCCCTCTCTATCAGTATTCCTCTGCTATCTCAACACCCCTCTGATCATCAACACCCCCCCTCCGACAATCTCAACTCCCCCCTGGTCATCAACGTTGCCTTCACAGGTCAGACCACTCAGGCCTGAATCCCAGTGGCTGCATCTACCCTGTGTATGAGGAGCAAGTTGGATTTCCCATGGATCAAACAGCCCAGGGAGAGCACAAGAGGCTGCAGCAGCCTCACCAGCAACTGACCCTGCTGCTGCACCACCCAACACACAGTGTTAGCCTCCAGGAATTTTATGGAGGAGGAGCTGCAGGGCATAGATGTGTCCAGTGCTTTCCTATCTCAGCTGCTATGTGAGGATCTCATGTTGCTATTTATTCACGAAGGCGATGGTTTTCTTCAGCTCCTGCATGTCCTGGCCCTGGTCACAGCCCTGGCTCCCACCTTGGGGCTGCAGTTGGGCTGGGCAGTGCAGGCAGCTCCATCTGCCACTTTGTGCAAGGTGACAGCTCTGTTTATTCCCCATTTCTCCTTCTCCCCACCCCACAGCAGCGGTGTGGGCTGAGGGAGTGGCAGCACTTCCCAAATCCCAGAGCAATAGATCTGGAGTGAAGTCACGAATAACTGCTGCTTCATAGGAACAAGCTGGAAAATAGAGCTAGGAAGGGGGAACAAGCTGTTTACGCCAGAACTGCTGACATCCAGTAACACCAAAAAGCAGTGTGGGGGAACATTACCGTCCCCTCCTCCAATGGCTGATTTCCCCCCAATTTCAATGCTTTTCTGTGGAAAGTCTGAGCTCAGCTGGAAGAAGGTGGAGTGAGACGGGCAGGGGTTTGAAGCTCTGGCAGGAAGGAGCCCCTGGCCCAGAGTCCCACTGAGGGTTGAGGCAGCTCCCTGTGGATCTGTGCTATCCTCCTGCCCACCAGGCACTGTTACGGGCATTCTTTCAACTCCTTGCTTGATGTCTGTGCACATACAGTGACCAGAACCTCCCTCCACACCATCCTAACACTGTCACTGTTCTTTTCAGCAGATGTTGAATAGCAGAAAATGCTCTGATCTCCAGCTCTCTCCAAAACTCCAGTCCCAGTGCTGTCTCTGTTGCTCACTAAGGACCCTGCCACACTGAAGAGACAAACTGGGAAGCTGAAGACTAGACTTAATGAACACATATAAATTAACATATGCCTCCTAGGGGGGTTGTTAGACTCAGCTCATTAGTGGTTTAAAGCATATCCAATGCTCTAAGTTATTTGTTTGTTTGTATTTTTGCAGCTGTCCTTAGTTTTCTTAGGTCAAATAGAGGTGTGAGGGCCAAAATAGTGTGGGGATGGCTGAGCTTATGTTTTCAGCCCTGAAAAACAATGAAGTGCTAATAAAAAAAAAAAAGCCTTTCACTCCAAAGCTCTTTGCAAACAACAAACACAACAGCATGGAAATGCAGGAGCCTCTGCTCCCTGGGGAGGGGAGCTGCTGCCAGCTACTTTGGGAGGAGAAGTGGAATCTCGGTGGCCTGGGGAGAAATTTTGGACACGGACACCAGAGTAAGAGAAGTCACTGGATCTTTGCTCTCTGAGCATTGCAGCTCAGCTGGGAGGCTGATGTGGTCAGAGGAGCCTGTCCATCCAACTCCGCTGGTCACTGTCACTGAAATCCAGCTCTGCCTTCACCAGTTCTTGCAGCTCTGTGGGAGCAGCCCCAGACCCTGCAGTTTCTCTCTCAAGCAGAGGCCCTTTAGCCCAGGCTCATTCTCTAGATACAAAGCAAGGGGGTGCCTGTTCCCTCTTCTGCAAGGGAGCTGCTTTTTCCCCATACCCTGCCCTCAGAAACAAACAGGTACTTGAAGCAGTCCTGTCCTGTTTTAAAGTGCTCCTCTCTTTTCTAGCTGAGCACAGCATTAGAGATCTGGAAGTGCAAAGGGATAAGTAAGGTTTAGAAGCCTCAAAAAATGGTACAGAAGAGCTGTCACCTGTCTCTGGAGTGCACTGAGCCGAACAGCTCCTGCACTTCCCTCTGCAGGCTCTGAAAGAAAGATCTGACTCCTCCTCTACCTAGCAGTGTTGGAGTGGACTTGCACGTTTGCATCCTGGGGTGGACAAATACTGAACTGTGGTTGGAGATTCTCATTTCTGCAGGGAGCAGAGACAGTTCTCCAATGGGCTTGGTCTCATTTGGTGACAATGTCACTTGTTGGAGATCTGCTGGATGAGAGGCAGCACTGAGGGGATGCAGGGCACAATGAACGTGATGTGCTGAGGGCACAGCAGCACGTTCACCTTTGGATGACATAAAATCAGACTGAGGGTTCAGGCAAAGCCTGCAAACCAAGAGAGAGCTTATGAGAGGACCTCTTCACTTGCTTTGGTTAACTCCATCAGGGACGTTTGCCATCATTTTTAAGCAAAGAAACTCCACGAAAAATAAATGACACCTCAGCTTGTGATGGCCTCTCCATTCCTGGGTTTAAACACTGCTGGGAGGTGATGGAAGAACAAACCATCAAGCAACACTCTGATTGGAACTTTATCCCTGAAAATTGCCCTGAGCACAGCAGGAATTACTGCTCAGTGTCCAACCTTTGAAAGAGTCTTCCCACAAGATCCTCCACTTTCTACAGTCATTAACTGCAACCGTCTTTACCATCAAGAGAAAAAACCCCACAACTTTAGAGCCCCAGAGGTAAAAGCAGAGGCTTTATCACAGTGTCTGGTGATGAGGTGACTTTTCGAGCAACACTGAGGCACTTGGACTGTCCCTTCCATTTAACAGCAGCCTCTTAACAAGCAAAACCCCTCTCTCCTCTGGCACTCCTGTCCCCACTTCCACCTCACAAATCTGATCTTAAAAGTCGCTAACAATGGCCTCAGCCCAGGCAAAACTATGACTCTATGAAAGCTACCAGGATCCCAAATTTTTTTTGGTGGAGCCAGAATCCCATTAGCCAGATTTCAGACGGGCAAGAAGAGGTTCACTCCCAAGCAGGAGAGAGGTTGTGTGGCTGCAGGAAGAGATAAAGGAGACCTCAGGCAAGGCTGCACTCCCAGGCAAGGGCTGAGCCCCATTCCTGCAGGCAGGACAGGAGCTGGGGCAGCCTTATCTCACACTGCTCAAACTCAAGCCCATTCCAGGAAGGTGTTGTTGTTTTGATCCTTCTTCGAGGGAATGAGCTCAGATGAAACTGAAGCAGGTGTTAATTAAAACCAGGACTATTATTCAAACTGGGCTTTTAATTACTGTAAATATATGTCAAAGAAAGTTGCAAAGAAAAATAGTAATTTCTTATGCTACCTGCCATTTTCACTTGATTACCATCACACATTTTGCAGAGAAAAACATCAGTCCTTCATAACAAACTCCTCTCTTGGGGGTTGGTGAATTGAGAGCTGTGAGGCCCTGCCATGGGTTCCAAAAGTAGCAGCATAATGTCTGTAACAGACATGCTACCTAATTAAATTGTTAGGGAACAGGCTTTTATATCTTTAACACCTAATTTACTATTGTTTCTTTGAAAGTGTTTGGCTTCCCTGTGGTTTTTTGGGCCTCTCTTTTCAGTTTTACGATGGCTTTTAAGTTTATCGTGTGTGTTTCTACTAAATAACCATTTTGGAAGTTTTGTTAGGGTCCCGGCTCAAGTCAGACCAAGGGAAGCAGGGGCCTGTTTTACTGTTGTTCATGCTGGGTGAGTTACCACTACCGTGCTAATTATGTAATTACCCCATTTTAATAGCTATTGTACACTACTTTATTGCTAACAAATCTGATTTCCTCTTTCTTTTCTCACTGCTCGAACAGTAAAGGCACAGGGACGCACACAAACATTATACAACTCCATAAACCTCAACACCAGAGCTGGCAGGGCTCTAACCATAAACAAGTATCTTCAAGGCAGCAGGTTTAGCCAAATCTACTCCACACTAATGACGATATAATTCTTACTAGGAAGATATAATGCTTACTAGGAAGACACAAAATTGAATTCATTTATCAAGAACCAAGTGCTCCACAGCTGTTGCTCTGGGGGTGTATAACACGCTCACCACAAAAAATCAGGGGCTATACCTGAGATGTTTGGACTGTGCTGTACTGTGCTGTACCAGAAATGAGTAATGAATGTGTTAATCAGCCACTTCCTCTCTTGTATTTAAAAAAAAAAAAAAANAACACGCCATTTTCTTTTTTTTTTTAAAAAAAAAAAAAAAAAAAAAAAAAAAAAGAAATATTTGGCCTCAGAGAGGTGGGGGAACATATGTTCCAAAATATTGCTGAATTCTGCACAGTCATTTGGAGTCCATGGCTGACAGGACAAGGTGGGGTATTCAGGGATATCAGAATGCAAAGGGACAGGATGAAAAGGAGAAATGTTACCTAGCATCTATCCCATACAAAATCTGATCACAACAGCAAAACCTTTTTTTTTCCTCCTCTCCTTGTTTTTGCCCACATCCAGCCCCAGGTCTCATTCCCAGTTTTTCTGAAGGAGAACCAGTCTCTAGGCAGGTAAAACATACATTGAATTCAGCTGGACTTTCAGCAATAAAACATCGTGCCTGATCCTTTCCACTGATACTGATGGGCCCCAGTACCCTCCTCTGCATCAGGAGGATCCCAGCAAACAGCAGCAAGCTCTGACGCTTCACATTCCTCCTTAAATCCATCCATTGCCAGCATATCCACCAAAAAATTGACAGCAAGAAACATTACATTAGGCTGCTGTTGTGCTAAGACCACTGTCTATCATAGTGAGCAATATTGGCTCAGCTCTCCCTGTGCTCACTCTCTGTCTGCACCCATCTGCTGCCTTTCCTCTCCTGCTCGTCACTGGGTCAAGGACAAAAGCTTTGGGATGCTGAGAGGGTACCAGTGAATACAGAGAGGCAGACACATATGTGTATGTGTGTGTATGTGTGTGTGTATATGTGTGTGTGTATGTGTATGTATGTGAATGTGTATGTGTATGTATAATGGGTATGTGGCTGTGTGTGGCTGGATGTGTGTTTATGGATGTATAGGCATGTGTTTGTATATATTTCTATATCTGTCTATATCATCTATATCATGCATCAAAAGCAGTATGAGCAGCAGGGATGGGGCGATTGTGCCCCTGTGCCCCTGTGCTCAGGTGAGGCCCCACCTGCAGAGCTGCCCCAGCCCTGGCCCAGCACAGGAAGGAGCTGGAGCTGCTGGAGCCAGGCCAGAGGAGGCACCAGGGTGAGCAGAGGGATGGAGCAGCTCTGCTGGGAGGGAAGGCTGGCACAGCTCATTGTTCACCTGAGAGATTGTTCACCTGGAGAGGAGAAGCTTTGGAGTGACCTCAGTGTGGCCCTGCAGGGCCTGAAGGAGGTACAGGAAACCTGGAGAGAGACAATTTACAGGGGATGGAGGGACAGGACACAGGGAATGGCTTCCCACGGTCAGAGCGCAGGGTTAGATGGGATACTGGGGAGGAATTGTTCCCTGGGAGGGTGGGCAGGCCCTGGCACAGGGTGCCCAGAGCAGCTGTGGCTGCCCCTGGATCCCTGGAGGTGTCCAAGGCCAGGTTGGACAGGGCTGGGAACAACCTGGGACAGTGGGAGGTGTCCCTGCTATGGCAGGGGATTGGAATGAGGTAATTTTAAAGGTGCTTTCCAATTAAAATAATTTTGTGATTCTCTGATTCCAGGACTCTGGACTAGTCCAGAAGACGATCATGGCAACATTGACTGAAATCCACCTGCATTTCAGACCCCTCGTTCATCTCCCATACAGGTTTTTAGGACGTCCTTCAGAAGGGTCCAAACCTTCTTGGTCACAGGCTATGCTCCTCAGAGCTGTATGAATGTCAGGTCTCTGAGTGGAGATACCATGCACAAGCTCAATTCTACCAGCATCTGCCTCCCATCCTGAAGGAGTTAATCAGAATTTACAGCATTTTTAACTTGTGTTACTCACTTGTATTGAATTATTCTTGGATCAGATATTAAATGGAGATTTTCCATATAATATCTGTCACAGATGGAAAAAACCCCATCATCTATGGATGAGTGTAATCCATTCATTGGTTTACGGATATAGCCCTCTCCAGGGATTGTCAGAAATAAACACGATGTCCCTGTTTGCTGGATTTTTGCATTTGGATTGCTGAGCTAGCTGAAAAAATGTGTGAAATTGCATGAAAGCCGACAGCTCCCTATTGACTCGGCATACGAACAAGCTCCCATGTGTTATTTATTCCAGCAAGCCCATGGACTGGCATGTACATGAAATGCAAGCCCGCTCTGAAATTTGAGGGGATAATAATCAATACTGCTTTGTTTGGAATGGAGCTTTCATCTGCAGAGCCCGGAGCGGTGGCATAGAACTGGGGGAGAAGGGAGGAGGTAGACGCACAGACCTTCACTCAAAAGACAGAACTGGAACCTGTCTCTCCACCCTGCAAACCCCCAGGGACGAGCTGCCTGCTGACAAGGCACCTTTGGCATCCAGACATGCTAAATCCATGGATTTTTGTTTGTTTGCTTGTTTTTTAACAAAACAGTCTCTGCCAGAGCAGCTTTCCAGTTACCTGCAAGGATGAACTGCAGTGGTTAGAAACTAGTTGTTCTTTTGGGAATTCCTGGGAGGAACTGGGGATACCAGTGTGCCCAAAGCAAGGGTACAGCAAGATGGGAAAAGTCAAGCCTATTTCCAGCCCTTGCTTTGATTCCTGAATACAGGGTTTGCTGCAGCATCCTCTTGCCAGGCTGGTGCCTCCACGTCCCCTTGAGTCACCCTGGACGGGCTCACCCAGCTCCCTCGGCAGCACTGCCTCGTGCTGAGCAGCGTGGCACAGCTCCAGGACAGCATCACCCTCACCACACAGCTACCACTCGCTCGGGGATAATTAGTATTTCCCCCATCTGCTAGATGAGCCTGGAGAGGGGAGGCAGGGGAGCGCTGCCAGGGTGTGCTTAACTCTTCCATCCTCAGGCGTTTCACTGCTGCTCCCATTCCCAGGCTCGTGGCAAACCCATCTGGAGACTCAGGAGGTCTGGGAAAGGTGGCTGGATCCTGCCTCCCACCTGAGCCTCTGAGGGACTGTGGGAAGGGTCTGTCCTGCTCCCGTGGGAGCCACCACCAAATTCCTGCGATTCCCTGTGTATGGCAAAGCACCCGCTGCTGTGCCCAGTAGCCTCCAGGTGAGCAGGTTTGGACTCCTTAGCTGCAAACCCCTCCCCAACTGGCCCTTTCTGCCCTCCCCAGCCAAGGCAGGGGCCCCTGTGCCCGGGACAGAGTGTGGGCACCCACTGGAACAGGGCCCTTGCTTCCAGGAGACAAAGGCAGGTGTTAACAACCGCAGCCCAAAAGGCAGATGCAGGATTAGAGCTGCTCCCGGCAGCAGGCTCCTTTCCTGCATTAAAGTCAACACATCACCCGACACTTACTTCCCACCTTCCCTGTGGTGGCCAGAAAGCTCCCTTTCTAAGGTTAATGCCTCCTCCTCCCCCAACACCCAGAGAGAAACAGGATATTTCCTAGCTAATTTGTATGTGTCTAATTTTCATATCAACAAAGTAGAGTCATGATTTGAGGCTTTTTCGGCTTTGCTTTCTTTCTCACCACAGTCCCACTCTTACTGAGGCCGTTTCCATTCCTCCACTCCTTTCCCAGATTTCAGTATCCACAGGTTTCTGGGTTAACAACAAAATAACACAGGCTGGAACCTGTTCAGATGACTTTTTTTATTAATTATTTTTATTTTCTCGCTTGGAAAACCTTTTCCCCTCTCTTTCACCCTCCCCGCCAGGGAGTTCAAAGGGACATGTTCGCAAACAGGGGCAGGGCAGTTCTCCACACCCACTCTTGCCACCTTGAGGGAGGGAGCGGCACGGAAACTCGCTGGTGAACATTTGTGCAAATATTCATTTGGCATCTGCTAATGTCAAGTCTGGCTGGATTGGGGCTTGGAGCTGCAGAAAAGCATAAATGAGTCAGGCAGACAGCAAAAGCTGAGCTCTTCGTTATGCAAACAGGAGCCTCTCACAGCAGCTCTTGTGCACAGAGAAGGGGCTCCTGCTCCTCATCATTTCTGTTGTACTTTGCCCTGCCCTTCAGTTACCATAACTTTTCTCAAGCAAAGCCCCTAGTGTGCTAAATGCTGGACAAACCTCCAGCCCCAAAAGCACAGGCCCAATAAACCCTGGTCCAACGTGGGGAGCTTGGCAGCCACGGGCAGCAGCAGCAGCAGCAGCAGGGACAGAGGCTGCTCTCGCTCCTGCCCTCCTGGCTGTTCTGCTTTGTTGCTGTTACTGCCACAAAATCCTGGCAGGACTGAGTTCCTGGGATGTACACGGAGCTCCATCCTTTGGTACTGCCAGCTCCCTGGCTATGGTAAACACAGCAGAGCAGCTAGTGAGGGAAGGAGGGCTTCCTGCCACCACGAGCAAAATGCTCAAACGACTGCAAATAACCCACTCGCCCAATGTTAACAGGACAGCCAGGGTGTGTGGCTTGTTAGTAACGTGTCCACAAGTAAAAATAGACCCCAGCCTAAAGGTTCGAGTTAGTTCCCATTCACTCACCTGGTGACAAACCTTCTCTGAAATCAGCAGGAACTCATGGGGCACAGCTGAGCTCCCACAGCCACAGAAGTTTCACTGCAGGAACTTCATCCCTTCCGTATAAACTCAGCGGCACCAATGCAGTGGCTCATGGACCACACAATCTATAATTTAGTAGTACATTAAACAAGGAGCAGGATTGCTTCCTGAAAGTGATGCCTCCAGCACTGAGCATACAGATCCTGGGAAGGAGGTCACAGCACACCTTGCTCTGGGGCTTCAGATAACAAACTGGTCACAAACACTAGGATGGCAAGAGCCGGACTGGCCATGTCAATGCAGCCCTGATCCACCCAGCAGCTGAGCCCCTCCCTGGTCCACTGCTCTGGCTCAGTGCTGCCCTGTCATGGGTGACACAGGGCGGGGGCCAGGAGGAGAGAGCATGGCACTGCAGTGTTAACCATGGGAAAATTCGGCATTGCCATTTCAAATCTTACGAACTGAATAATCAATGTCAGAGCTGACTAGAAATTTTCCTTAATGATGCAAACAGCTGATGAGTCCAAGGAGCAGGACAGGCAGGTGAGTCAGGTCTCCTGCTTTCACCATTGCATCCACAGCCTGAGAAATGATCCCTGGTTTCCCAGCAGCATCCCTCCTCACTCCCAGGGCAGCAGGGTCTTGGGTTCCTGTGTTTGAATGAAAACATTGGGGAGATGAATCTGAATTCCTCCTCATCAGTCTAAGGACTTCCTTATTATTTATGACTGGGAAAGATTCCCACCAGAAATGTGCAGCTGGTTATAATTTAAATGTTTCTTCTAACTCGGGAAATTTCCAGGAAGGTCTAATAGTAAACACAATAATGTGCCCACAAGTTACAAACCAGTGATCCTGTTTGTTTAATTCATTTGCCCAGAAAAATAATGAATACAAAACTGACGGTGGTTTTAATTTGTTCCCTAAAACAATGTTATCAGTATATGCCTTGGTGCATTTTTACTGCAACTATAAAGGTTTTTCCAGCTGAAAAGTGAGTCAGCTTAACTTTTTTCATTTAAACTAATGACCATTTAATGTCTGATAAAAGGTTTAAAGGAAAGGATTAAGTACCACTTTCGACAGAGATGGTGGGAGATAATTGACTCAATTTACCCCTGATATCCGTGCAGGACACCGAAGGCAAATTTTTGAGATACAGATTTTTGAGCAGAGCAAGGGACCCCACCGGAGAGAGACCCTGCACTCTTCCCATGCGAGTGGGTGCTCGCATTTTCCCCTCCATCATCCCAGCACATCCAGCATCTCCAGTGATTGTCCCTGTGCCCTCCAGGAAGATGCACTTCCTGTTCAGGAACCAGCTACACCTTTCAAATAGCAGTAAAGTTGCATGGCAGATGTGAAGCTGATAATGCACCCTCAAAAGAAGGTAATGGAACAAAATGCTCCAGTTCAGATACTTGTCAGCAGACAGAGGCACAGCCCTCCCCTGATTCTCTAAATTCCAACCGCAGTCACATTTTCACCTTCACCTACCACCACTACTCTGAAAAGCAAATAACTTCTAATTGTTCATCCTGTGCACTCCTTTGATCCATTTTTTCTGCCATTTTCAAGGACTTGGGGTAATTTCTCCTGCAGTGATGATTTTCCGACCTCTTTGAGCAGGAGATATCCCACCAGCAGGGCTGCTTCAGGTGTCATTGCTCCCCTCTGCTCACTGCCAAACCTACCCTGGAGCTTGTTGTCTGTATCCCAGGAGCACCGTGGCCCTTTTCCCTGTGGCTGTGAGGCTGTCAGGAGAGGCTTTGATTGCTGCTCTGGTGTAGGAATCTCTTGGCTCGGGTGTAAAGGTGCTTATTGAAGCACAACTGTATGGCATTCACTCCATCACTGCTCCCTCACTACACAGAAGTCACCTATAAATTTACATGTCATGAATTCCACCGAAGGGCAGGGGTTTGGTTTATTTGTCAAGTCAGTCACTTCCTGAAGGCGATCCCTGCTTCCTGAGGCAGCTGGGAGCTGCCTGTGGGATCTGGCTTGCTCCATGCACTTGGAGAGTGATGCCCTGAGAGAAAGAAGAGCTTTTCTGCCCTTGTGGCACAGCTGGTGGCAGGTAGCCCCAGCATCTGATAAAAGTCACTCCGTGTTTGAAGGAGCCACCTGGAAAGAGTGAGGGTCTGCCCTCACTGTGTTCTCCCACGAGCAGGCTGCGGTCTGGGTTCACACCTTGCACAGGTACAAAGCCAACCTCCAGCCCTGAATCACTTGGCTGCCGCAGCAGATCGGAGATTAGGGTGCCTTGGGCCGCATTCAGACCACCCACAGCAGCGTCTGCTGGCAGCATCCACAGCCGGGCCCACAGCCCGTCTGGGCCCACAGCTCAGCCCATAGCCGGGCCAGGCCCATAGCTGGGCCGGGCCCATAGCTGGGCTGGGCCCATAGCCCGTCTGGGCCCATAGCTGGGCTGGGCCCATAGCCCGTCTGGGCCCACAGCTCAGCCCATAGCCCGTCTGGGCCCATAGCTGGGCCAGGCCCACAGCCCGCCTGGGCCCACAGCTCGGCCCACAGCCCGTCTGGGCCCACAGCTGGGCTGGGCTGAGCCCATAGCTGGGCTGGGCCCATAGCCGGGCCCACAGCTTGGCCCACAGCCTGTCTGTGCTCATAGCTGGACCAGGCCCACATCCAGGCTACCCAGCCCAGGCCAGGCCCTCTACTCCTGGAGATTACACCTAGCCACGGCAGGGCCCCAGAGCTCTGGAGCCAGACTAGCTCCTGCCCAGCAGCTGTTTGTGGTGCTTCCTAGCAAATTACGCCATGCAGATATTTAGATCCTGGGAGAAAAGAGCCTGCAGTGTGCATGGATCTTCTCCTGAAACCCCAGGAGAAATCTGGCTGCAAGGTGCCAAATGGATGGGATTTGAGCATCCAAATCTCCCAGACCACAAAAGATCTCAGCCTGAATGTGTGCAAGGAGCTTATAGGATCAGGCTGTGAAACACGAAGGGCAAAACTTGCTATGTTCAAGAACAGACTTTTCTATCTCCCAGAATGGGACCACTTGTGCTCAGTCGTCTAGCTGGCTGATGTGAAAGGCAGTGAGGGCTGGGGAAAGTCTGGGTCACCCTGTGAAGGGGTAGGACAATTCTCTCCAACTCCATGTAACACATGGCCCTACATCCCTGCCACATCCCACACTGGCACTGTCTCGATGGTGAGCAAATGGGATGGTCCCTCTGTGGCACAGGGAAGGCCTTGGAATCTTAAAAAGCATGGAAAGAAAAGGCAAGGTAGGGTTTGCAACCAGGGTTGCTACATGGGCAAAGGTCTCCTTGGAAAGACATGTCTGTGGAGCTTCTTGTGGGGATGGAAAGGTAAAAGACCAAGGATGGTCCCTACAAGTGTCCTGCAAGGCCATCATGGAGCGTCTTTGCTGCTACTTCAGCCAGCACAGGAGTGTGAGAACAGCAGGCCTCTGTGACACAGGACAGGGCAAGGACTTAGAGGACATGTGGAGTTACTTCATTCTTTCTCCAGAGATATTTAACATGGATGAAACAAGGTTGAACCCCAATGATTTTCACTAGGCAGGATAAGTAAAGCACCAGTCTGTGCTGCTCAACACCCTGCCCCTCCGAAGCTGCTCTCCAGGCTCCCACTGTCTGAGCCCAAAGCTAATTTCCATGCTACATGTTAATTTTCCCCAAGTCAAGAACCACTCTCTTTCAGCAGTTTTGACATTTGCTGCCTTTCATTGAGTTTTTCTGTGTTGGAGAGCAGGTGAGTGGGAGATCCCAATTTACTTTCTCTCCAGTCTAGACTATTCATTACTTTCCTGTCTCTAAATGAAGCAGGCACAGTCCTTTCAATACCTACATAAAGCATTCCCTCACCAGGCCTCTAAGTATTTTCATTGTCAGTCTCTGAACACTTATTATTTCCACTATATCCCCTTTTGAGATCAGATATCCAGAGAGAAGCTCGGCGTGTTAGCGAGGGTCTCCTCCGGACTTATGCTGTGAGCAGACAGGAATTAGGGAATATTTTACATCCCTCTCTTTAACCATCCTCATATTTTGTTTTACTCTCACAACAAAGAGGAAAAAAAACCCCAGAGTGGCTGTAATTGCACTCGTTTTGTGAGTGTAAATGATTACAATTAATGTGGAACTCGACAGAGTGCAGGCACAGCTCGAATTATTCCTCACCGTGTCTTGCCTTGCACTTATCAGGGGTGAATTTTATCTGCCATTGTGCTGCCCATTCACCTAGCTTTGTGTGGTCTGACAATATCTCAACCCAAGGTGGTATATGGTTGCAGGCACTGCCGCTCTCGTTATTTACAATGACTAATTAAGATCCTGCTACAACCTTCATCCCACCCTTAATTCTTATGAAGCAGCCAACAAAAGGTTTTGATTTCCTTTTTGGCTGGAAGACCTTTTGGCTTCTGCAAAAAGGGGATTAAGAATGAAAGCACATAAAGGTATGTGCACAATCACAAAGTCATAACAGCTCTCCCAGTGCAGTCTCCCAGGAATGAAACACAGCATTAGCAAGAAGGGCTAATTGGGACTGGTTTAAAGAGTGCACATTGTGTAGCTCAGTCCGGTAACACTTTTGATCAGGCAGACAACACAGCCACAAATTGCTTTCTTCCCCCTCCAAAATATCTGACCCTGCAGGAAACGGTGTTTTACCTTTTCCAAGGAATCCAGACAGGCAGACAGGCAGATGGATGGTGCACACGAGCTGTGTGAGCACCCAGCTGCTCTGCAGGGCACAGCCTGCACAAGCCCAGCTCTCTGCCAGCTCTGGGCAGATGCAGGGTCCCTATCCCTCACCCTCAGGGTCCCCAGAGGCTGGTCCTGGCTCTGATGGTGATTGTCACTGTCCCTGTCATGGCAACTTTAAGATCAGATGGAGTCACACGCAGGCAACTCACCCAGACTTTCTCTCCAGAGTGCTTTATGCACTGCCGTCAGCTGTGGGTTTCCAAGCAATTGCTCTCCATCACCTCTTTGCCTTCCAGAGGAGTTGGGTATCAGATCCCTTGTCTCAGGTTGCTTCTTGAGAGCCTCCCTATTGCACACCTTTCTCTGGAGCCCCCACTGCCCACTTGGCCCCGTGGGGTCAACCCTCCCCACTGCCCTGTCTCCCCATGGGCAGGCACTCCATGCAGGCTCTCCTGCGGTGCTGTGGTCCCCAGAACCTGTCCCCAGCCTGAAGGCCTCCCCTCTCTGTCCCTGCATTCCTGAGCCAACTCTGCAAGTCAAGCCTGGGAATCTGGTTTGTTAGCTCTTGGCAATGCCATCCCCCCAAATGTCATGGCATGCAGAAATCTATGAAAACCAGAGGCCTGGGACATGTGTTTTTGTTTGTTTGCATGTGCCAACATTTCCAATGGCTCTGAAATGTGTGCCTGTGAAAGCTGCATGTGTGTTATTCATTTAGGATTATTTTCAGTCCTTATAATAGGAGGCTCATTTTATCCTTTTGAAAGCTCTTGAGCAGAGATGATCACAGCACAAAAGCCTGCCATGGCCATAAACAACATCTAAGCTCCACATATCTGTCTCTCCTTGGAAAATGGTCCCACCAAGGAGTGGAAGGGTTTTCACTCTGTGCTCGTATCAGATACACAGATAAAGAGGCAGCTCATTTCTCTAGACTCCTTTGTAAACCCCAGCCAAGATTTTTACATTCTGATTCATGCAAATCCGATCATCTGATCAAAGTAACGTGCTACCTCCCAGGAACTCTGGCCCTGCTGGCTGGGCCGTGGCCCATCCCTCGCACACCATTGCCTTCCCTCTGGCTCCTGGCTGTTCCCTCCGTCCTCACACACAAATCCCTCTGGCCAGCAGCAGCTCCAGGCCTGTGCCGTGGTCACCTCCCAGCTGGCCATGGTCACCTCCCAGCTGGCCACAGTGGGCTCTGCTCCCAGCCAGCTGCAAACCAGTCCCCACCGAGGCTCGACTCTGCACAGCCTCACAACACACTGCGACAGCCTTTCCTTGCACCCTCGCTGCTCCACCCCTGCCAGCATTTCTGGTGGCATTTCTTTCCTGGATAGTCATAGTGGGGTATGCCAAAATGGGCATATGTCTCTTGATCCCCAAGCTGCAAAGTTTTGGGGTGAAATTTCTCAATTACAAATTTCCCCATGATTGCCATAGCTCATTGCATTCACTTGAGACAAAAGCATGTTCAGAATTTTCTCTTTGTCAGAAAAAATTGGTCCTTCCAAGATTGAGATTGCACAAGCCACTGAAAACACATCCCAAAGGAGGAACAAGCCCTCAGCTGGGAAGGGGAACATCAGCATCACCTGCAGTGCTTCTGCCAGCTGGGCCACACTGTCCTGCATCCAGGACATCCCTCAAAACACACCATGAAACTCAGGATGAGCTTAACCCAGGAGGAAACTCATATCAGAGGCTTTGGTGCAGTTACGTCTTCTGTTATTCCTGGCCGCTGTGGTTGTTTTTTTCAAAACAAAGGCAGTGTTTTCTGTCCTTTAGGCCTGAGCGGACCAATTCATCTCTCTTTAGATGGGTTTGATGTGGCTTGGGAAATTCAACCGGTTGTTTTCCAAGCCCAACATAACTCAGTTGTACTTCCTGTGGCTCAGCCACAGCTCCTCCAGCCTGACAGCCACTGGGATGTGTAGACAGTTACCCTTTAGTCTGCTCCAAGGCTGAGACTCAGCCCTTGCCCAGGCAGGTGTCAGCCACCTTCACACTGCACTGGTTGGACTAAACTTTCCATAATTTTCTGAGTAGAAACGAGTCCCACCCACAACAAACACAGTCAAGGACTGGTCACCATCAGCCCAGAGCTCACAGCTTCTCTGTGTCAGTAACCACTAAATCCAGGAGTCTCGATGGCCACGGAGCCTCCAGTACATGCCAGACCTTGCTGAGGGATGGGGAGTCTGTGGAGGATGCTTGCAGTGCAGAAGATCTCCATGGGCTGGTACCTTAACACCGGCACTGCAAGCTTAAAATGCCACAGGAGAAAGGAAAGAGTGTTCTGAGCTTTGCTGCCATCAGCCAGGATTCAGCTTCTGATAAGGGGGGG
>VYXF01009593.1:56650-117748 GCA_013397295.1 Polioptila caerulea
CACTCCTTACTCGTGCCATCAAGCTGAAAAAGGAAAAAAAAAAAAAGAAAAGAAAAAATAAATAATCCAAATTCAAGCTCAGGGACCAAAACCCAATTTGGCACAAATAAAATCATCACATCTGGACCTCTTTTTTGGTTCAAACATTGTTAATAAGAGCCATAACAAGTATCAACTGAAATAGAATTTTTTATTTTTTTTTAAGCATGAAAGCGTGAGGTCATAATTTCTTCATTTTAAATGTTCTTATCCAAGGGGAGAGAAATTTTTCAAAGACAACAGTTAAGTTTATCCAGTCCAGCGCCTTCAACTGCAAGCAAAGCAAGACATCCATCTTTGCTTTTCTCCATTAGGGAGAGAGGATGAATTGAACTCGTGCCAGGGAAACATCATACTTAGCCAGAAAAAACCTAAACACCAGAATCTCACGTGGCCCAAAGAGCGTTTCCCCTCCTACCTCTCATTTCTGATGTTTTCTGAAATACCTTATGGGCTATCACCTACAACTACCCAAATCTCACTAAAATTATTACAAGCCTCAGTCTAAGCCTCCCCAGCAGTTTGAAAACCCTCCTCCACATGATCCCAGGGCAAGCCCTGGTGGACGGACCCCAGTGGTGCTGGAGCCACCAGGGTCCTCGGCCCCACTCTGGTCTCTGGAGGGCCCTGAAGCCAAACTGGGCTCAGCTCAGCCTGGAGATCAAGACTACCAGACCCGGAACTGTACTCTGAACACGGCACAACATGGATCTCTGCATTCAGGACTCTCACACCGCACAAGCAGCACTGGAGGGAGTAACAACATCACACAAGTGATGAGCACTAAGGAAATTCTTCTCACCCATAACCTTCTGCCAGAAAATATTTTGCCCTTTAACTGCTGAGTTACTGGTGCTGTACCTAGAATGTCACGTCATGTGCACCCACACTTTGATTTATGCATCCGAAGATATTCCAGGATTAGATACAGGATAAGTAGATATAAACCATCGCACAGGACTTCATTTCAAGCTCAGCAAAGCCAAAGGAGGGATTTCCATCATAGCCCAATTCAGCTTCCCACTGAAATCAAATGAGTTTTTCAGAACTGCAGGCCTACATATGCTACTATTAAACCCTGCCCACCCAAACGAAACACCGCTGGACCCTCTCAGTCTTTAGCCATCACATCATGGGGGGCAGGGAAGCCGCAGCAGCGTGAGCTCAGCCCCCAGCTCCAGCTCTGCTCAGGGACTCCTCTGGGCATGAGGCTGGTGTGAGGAGCTGAGCCCTGCATGGTCACCATCCCTCCCCCAAGGACAGCTCAGCCTGCCCTTCCAGGGGAGCCATCCTAAAACGTGCTGCACAATCCCTGTGGAGTTTGCTGCAGTTTGTGGGAAGGGCAAGGGATCATGGAACAGGAGGGAGCTCCTCTGGGCCATGCTGCAAGGACTTCCCTGCAACCAAGCCACAAACACCTAAGACAAAGGAACCATCAGGCACCATGACCCAGACTGGAGGCAGCAACAGAGGAAAGCCAGGATGGCTGGTCATCACCAGCCCCCAGGGCCAGCCATTCCTCCAGGACTCAATGCCTTTAGCAGAGCCTTGGTTCCACCTGTGTGACAGAAGGTGATGTCTGCCCTGAAGTCAGCACTGCACCCTCTTGCCTCAAGGCTTTCTGCACCAGGAAAGGTGTCATTAAGAGGGCAAATTCTGGCAACTTTTGCAGCAATTCTGCTAATCCAGGGCCTGCACAGGGGCTCTTCCTTAGGACCAGCAGTCTCCATCCTGGATAGGCACAAAAGTCCTCATTTTACCATCCACAACTGGAAGCTCACAAACACTTTAATGAACAGCAGAACTCAGTTCTGCTCAGTGGTTCCAGTTCCTGGGGGTGTCATTCTCCAAGTCCTGAGGCTGATCAAAGCCACATGAGTGGCAAAGGGGGAAATCACTGAACACCACAGGGTTCCACCAGATTTCAATGGGAAGCCATAAAACCAGCTCCAGGTTTCTCAGGGCTCAGCCCACTACAAACCCTTCCCCAGTGAGTGGAGAATTTTTAAACAATACCATGGCTGGGATTCAAATCCACCCAAACCCAGGTGCCTGTGAACCAACCGGATCCATACCTCAGGGGGAGCAGGTAATTGGAAGGGTTGTTCCCCCCATGCTCGTGGAAAGAGACTGGATTTAAGCCCTGACCATGTTGCTAGGATAATTAAGGGTTTTTCATGCAATTTGGGACGTTTCCGCTTCTACTGCAATGTCCGTTTTTCATGGAAAATGAAGACTGGAATGAAAAGAAAGCATGTGTGTAGGAGGGGGAACTTATTCTATTAATAACAAAAAAGTATTTACTTATACCTTCAAATTTGCCGACAGAGCCTAAGACGGAGACAGGAGGTGGAGGAATAACAAGGTGCAACTTCAGGCCAACCTCAGGGCTAATTTGAAGTAAACAAGGTGCATGAGATAAAATAACTTCGTTCTGGAAGAGGAAGAGCTAAATGGTTTGATAACATGAAATTACAGCAACATTTACAAGTACCTAGAGATAAATCAGGATAAGGACCTCACTTCCCCAAACAGAGCATTCCTGTATGTGCTAAGACACATCACAGACACACAAATGATTTTCAAATACTAACAAGATAATTTTACCATTTCTTTTATGATCCCAAATAAGATAAATCATTCACACAATTTACCTACATCATGAAGACCCACAGCAATCTGTTAGAGTAAAAACCAATTTGTGAGGGTTTTCAGTAATTTTTAAGCATCAAATGCCCAACATTTAAAATGTAATCAGTTCCCTATTTAAGCCATAGCAAATCACTCCTTAGGTCTGTCAGCCATCCCCTCACTCCTCCAAAGAGAGGGAGGTGAAAGAGAAAAGGGAGACAGCTTTGGCCAAGCATCACTCCCGGCTCCAGCCACAGGCTCGCCCTTCCCCAGGAGCTCCTCGGGCAACCAACCCAGGGCTGCACCTCCATCACCAGCGCCTGCTAGGAGCTGCTGCCAAGCCACATTTCCTACATACTGCGCTGGCAGGGATGTGCCCTGCAGAGCACTCACCCTCCAAAACACAGAGTTTTGTGTTTTCAACTGATTCTTGACAATAAAGAAGTTCTTGAAAGCCCCAGAGCTGTACAGGGGCTGTCTGGGCCAGTGTGACAGAGGACAGAGGAGGTCCCACACCCAGCCCCACATTCCTGCCCCTCCATGGCAGGAATGAGGGCTTCAAGTGCCCCATATGTGTCCCACTGGCTGCTCCTGCCTTTTGGCCTCATCATCCCACTAGTAGCAGCTCCAGTCAAGCTCCCTGTTCAGAGCAAGACACAGCAGAGGCACAATCCTGCTCCTGCAAAGGCTCTCTGCAAATCAGAGACCAAATTGTTGGTGTTGGCCCAGGTGCTGCTTGGCCACGCAATAAGGCCAGGCTACCTTGCAGGTCAGTTCTTTGCAAATAAATCATTCAGAGCATGTTTTTGTTTAAACACAACCCAACAGCTTTGGGAAGATGCGGTATCTGTTAGCCAAATTTTTGATAAATGCCTTATAAAATGCCTGATCTAAATGCCACCTTCCATGGAAAACTCTGGGGCATGGCCCAGGTCTGTGAAGAGTGAAGGAAAGCATGGCCTGAGCAGCACCAAGGGCTGGCTCCAGTAGAGCATCTCCTGGAACAAGGGCTGGGGAGCAGCCCCGCTGGTAGTGGGGTCAGTGCCCAGCTCCAGACAGGGACCTGAGTAATGGCAGAGCTTTTACAGAGCAGAGTTAGAGCAGCACCACTCAGAGCTCACCCGCCAGTAAAGGGTTTGAGAAGAGTTTCTGCACTGAGCCAGCCTCAGCCTGCGCGCAACTGAGGGCAGCAGAGCTGAGGAGCCGCGCCGAGCCAGGGGCTCTCCAAGCGCACAGGGCTCACCAAGGAGCAGCCCCGGATTGTTTGTGCAGAGCATTTGGCGAGGGGCTCTCCAGTCTTAAAAGTGAAACATGTTGAACTGACACTAAAGCAGAATTAAGTGCCAAAGCATTTGCTGCTTCTACAATTACACTCCGGAGCGTTTTGGTGCTCCTGTTCTCCTTTTTATGACCCAACTTGATCTTATTGTAGTTTGGCTTTCTCGTTTTAAGTTCTCCAAATGGAAAGGATCAAAGAGCTCTTTGTTGTCGTAGCAGGAGCACCGCTTGGAGCGAGGCATTCCTGCCATGAACAGCTTGCAGCTCAGGGGGAATTCGCGGCCGCTCTGTGCCACCAGCCCGAGCCAAAGCATCAGCAGGTGCAGCAGCCGCCTCCGCCTTCCCCCGCAGCCTGCCACGCCGAGCCACCTGAGCAGCCCTTGATGGCAGAGGGAGGCCAGGGCAGGTTTTCTCATTTACGCTTCACAAATCTGGCGCAGTGGGCACCGGGAAATCCAAACTTCCCGCGGCTTTCACAGCAACAACGAGCTGGCGCCAACAGCTCGGCTAACACGGCGGAGCGGGGAGAGAAGCCTCCAGGACGGAAAAGTTTCTCTGTTTGCAAAGATCAAGGCACAAATTAAGCTGTTGTTAGCTACGCTTAGGTTAAAACATTTCCCCTCCTCAAGCGCTGCTGCAATTAGGAGCTCTCTGGGTGAGCACCTGGTGCTGTGCTGCATGCAAATAACAACAAACCCCAAACGCCACCAAACACGTCTGTGACAACCCAGGAATGCCGGCTTGGCACAAGGCACAGCGAGCCTCAGCAGTCCAAGTGAGGGGGGGCTGCGTCTCTGTCTAATTATCACCTTTCTGCCAGCTTAGCCCCCAGGCTCTAAGTCAAACTGTGGTGACACCAGCCCCTCCGTACAACGGAGAGCACCTCCGTCTGCGAGGGAAGCAAGCCCCCACCTCCCAAAAATCCTGGAGCAGGCAAAACTACCACTCAAGCAAAAGGTTTCCAAGAGATGCACGCACTCAGTCTTTTACAAGGAAAACCGCTGAAAATGGGCCCTTCCTGCACCCATCCTTCTCTCCCTCACCACAGACGGACAGACGGACAGAGGGGGTTCCCAAGCACTGGCACCCCACCGTGATGTGTTTCATGCCGCCCTCAGGTGTGAGGCGCACCCACTGAGACCAGCAATCATTTCAAAGGGCTGCTGAAAATTCCCTCGAACGCTGACACTGTTACATTCACCCACTGCATTACACAGAAGAAATCCTGCCCTGTGTCTCCTAAATTTCAAAGCAGTGACAGCAAGGAAGGCTTGGGTTTCCAAGAGCAGCACGGCTCAGCAGTTCCCGTGAGCTGTTCCTGAAGGATACCCAGCTGTGGACCCAGGGCTGGTGCCTCAAGCACCACTGATAACCCCTGACAGCCCCAAAGCTGTTCCCCCAGCAGTGCCCAGCGACGTGTGGCTTTCAGGAAGTTCCTTCTCTGCAGTTTTGCACAAGCTCAAATTCAGAGGGCCGATGCTCAGAGCCTCCTCCAGACTCACTCCACATGGCTTGGAAAATCCCAGGTGGAAGGAGGCAATACCAGAGCTGTGTTAATGTCACAGCTTTTAGCACTGCCCCTCTCCCCTGTGACACACACACATTTTCTAAAGACACGTCAGAAAACACGATGTGGAGGTGAGCACAGCCCTGCCAGAGCCCGCAGTGCCAGAGTGGCAGAACCTGCTCACAGCAGTGAGCCTGAGTGCTCAGCCATCCCCTGCACTTTATGGGCATTATCGGGACAGATCTGTCAGCAGCATCCTGATGCTCAGGACCCTGGATTTATGATAAGGCATCCTGACCAGAGAGACACCTCTTGACCCAAATGCACATTCCTGCTCCTAGAGCAGGCTGTAAATCAAGGAAGCTGCATCCATAACTGCCAAGAGTCACTCAGCCTCATGTGCGTTTCCTCCAGCTCTCTGCCCTCTGAACCTGCACAATCCTCTGAGGAAAATACTTAGGAGTCATGATGGGCAGTTCAATAAAAGTGTCTGCCAGCACAGCGGAGAGGTTAATTATGTATACAGGACATCTAAATGCATTCACGAGGCAGGGAAGTAACACAAAACCATGCGAAGGAGATGTTCCGTGGAGGGCACATCTCCCTCCAGAGGCCTGGTTCCAAAGCAGCCCCTGCCCACTTTGCCCCCAGCCCATCCCTCCCGAAAACAGGCAAAAAAGGGCATGGTCCTTCATGCATGGGTCAGGACATCCAGGGTTGGCAGATGTGCAGATGTCCTGCAGACACAAGCTGCAGGAACCAAGGAAGGAAGAAAAGAGTTTAAAATTTTTCTTTCCTTCTACCTTCCATTCCAAAATTCCCCTTTTCGAACTGAGTTCAGTAACCCTCACATTGCCCTGGGAGAGCTCTCTGTCGCAGGATAAACAGGAGGACACAGATCTCTGTAGGCTGGACCAGGCAAGGCTGGGGTTACACCAGGACAGCCTCCTCACCTGCTCCTTCCGTCACTGCCGTGGCTCCTGCCAGGACTACAGCAGGGTGGCCACGGCCCGTATTAGGGCAAACCAGGTGGCTTCACCTGGAAAGATGCACACTTGCTTGACAGACATTCTTAACTGCATCTCAGAGAGCTGTGTGTACTTAATGAGGAGAAATATCAACTGCTTTTTAAATGAATTTCATTAAACCAAGAGAAAATTTAGGAAACTTAAGTACCAACTACAGGTTTCCTGGAGCGGGAAGCTACAGCTCTTCAAGAGATCTGAATCCTCAGGCAGGTTTCAGATGTGATATCTGAGCAGACCTATGGCATCTCCCATTACCTGCTCCCACCAGGTCCAGTTACATGGAAGCTGGGAGGGGCTGCACATGGTGAGGGATGGGAAGGTGTTTTTACCACTCTGTACAAAGCACAACCTGCTGCTGAAGGGCTCTGCTGGGCTTTGCTGGGAGCTCTTTTCCAGCAGTCATCTCCAGTCTCCACAGGCCCGTCCTGAACTTTCTATAAAAGCCATCTAAGAGCAGCAGCATATTTAATGTAGGCCTAAATTCAATATATAATTGTAGCAAGGTGGAGGTCGCTCTTCTCCCTGGGGACAAGCGACAGGACGAGAGGACAGAGACTCAGGCTTGGGGGAGGTTCAGGCTGGACATCAGGGGGAAGCTGTTAAACTTGGGAAGGGGCTGCCCATGGAGGTGGAGTCCCCAACCCTGGAGATGTCCAAGCAAGGCCTGGAGGTGGCACTCAGTGCTCTGGGCTAATGGCAAGGTGGGCATTGGGCACTTTGGACTTGATGGTCTGAGAGGGCTTTTCCAACCTCAGTGATTCTGTGATACAGAGAGTTGTGCCACTATAGGAAATGTTTTCTTAAAAAATTGTTTAAAACACCAGGTGTAGATGATGAGTGGAGCAGGATGACAAGACTAGAGCAGTTGCTGACCTCATAGAAAGCCCTGAGTCTGTTCCAGATTTATTCGCATTAAACAAACATGCAAACTGACTGTAAGTTATCATTTCAAACAAATGCAATCTTATCCAGCCAAGATTCCAGTAATGACACCACTTTCCCTGAGGCAAGCTTAAATGAGGGGAATTTAGAACCAAGAAAGGTCATTGCTTGTATGCAGGATGGCATTAGTTCTCTTCATGTCAAGTTATATTACTAAGAAAAGAGAGAAATCCATTATCAAATGAAGTGCCATCCATAAAAAATGATCATCCAGATTTGTTCCAGCCTGTGAGTGACCAGCTTCCATCCCTATGCAACAAATGCAAGGCTTGAGACTTGTCCTCCCTCAGCAAAACTTTGTATTTTTGGGTATCCAAAAGACAAGGAAAGAGAATCTCAAGAACAAAAATGTATTTAAGCAGGATCTACTTTTTTTGACCTTAAATATAGTTCTGTAACTGCCATATCAAATAGATTCTATTTTGCTACTGTTGGAGCACAAGTTTTATTCTCCACTGCAAAAATAGCCACTGTTTTCTCATCTCTTCTCCAAAATCAAACTTCAAGCCAAGGAGAAACAGTACTTGAGGAGCAGGAGTCCCCTGAATGTGATCTCAGCTGCACCCATTTGAGAGAGACAAGGCTGCACTGCTTTGTTCCTTCTTGCAGTTAAATATGTCAGTGTATTTGCTAAGTAGTGTTTAGAAGAAACATCACCCCCATCTTAAGAGATGCTCAAGACCAACAAAAAATTGCACTTAGGAGATGAGATGCTCTGAGGAAGGCAATTAAATCCAACTTTATAACTGTCAGCACAAGAGGCATTCAGCAGCACACCCTCTCCACCCGGACAAGACATGACCAGGGCTCAGGGATACCCATTAGTAATTTTAATTAACATTAAACCTTAGGGAACTGAAATAGCCCAATAGGACACACAGCTGCAGCCACCACGAAACACAGGGGATAGGAGGTCAGCAGCTTTATGGTGACACTTGCTTCCTGAACACAGCAAGGATTAAATTAAATTATCACACAGCTTTCAAGAAGATGGTTTTCTTCCCTGGAAGGGGATAGACATCTTCCATCCATGGGATAAGGAAAAGATTCAGAGGTCAAGCTTATAATAAGCTTGGTCTGCAAGTGAACCTTGACTTTCCAAAGCTCAGTCTGAGAGAGAACTGGGACTTCTTAGAAATATCCAAAAGAAACATGACATTTCCTAAAGAAAAATCACGATAAATCTGTAGATGTGTTACACAGCTCTCTGGTGACCTGACACAACCAGGACACACAATGCTCACATCCCTAGCAGAGTATCTGTGAGTCCTTATCATAAAAATAATACAATGAAGAATATTTATTTAAAAAAGAAAAATAAAAGGACCATTTGCTTTATTTCAGAGCAAATGCTTGAAGAATTATGGCTGTGCTGAGAAGCTTAACTTAACTGGCTGAAAGGTGACTTTCTCATATTTTGGTGCCCAAAACTGCCTTAGGACTGGGGGTGAGGCTATCCCAGCCCAGAGCACAGCTGGACAATCCCTCCCCTGCCCCTGATGTCCCCAGGACAGGGATGTCCCTCCTGGCTCCAGGGCACTGCTGACTCAGATCCAACTGGCCATGGACCAGGACCACCAGGTCCCTTCCTGCAGCTCCTCTCCAGCTTCTCAACGATGTTTGGGGTCTGAGAATGGAGGAGGTGATTTAGCTTTCACTTCCACTTTTAATTTCATGAGAATCTCAGCTTCTAAATTTAAAAAAAAATAATTCAATTTTTTTTTCCATAGGTTGCAGGGAAAAAGCCTGATCAGGTAAATGCAGAAGATTCTGATGGCTCAACCAAAATAAAAGGGTTTTTATCTTCTCATTAAGACCTTTTCCATCCTGCAGGCTCTGATTCCAGATTTTTGGACACTTGAGACGGTTCTGCATGAGGTCTCCCTGTCCAAAGTATGGCAATGGCCAAAGTCACTTGGTTTCAGGGTCCAGTGCACATATTTGGATGACTTAGGCAAACTCACAGGAGAGCGAAGACCCAGACTGCAGTTCCAAACGAGATCTGAGCAAGATCCAGCAAAAGACCTGTCAAGTTCTGCTTTCGCATGAGATGCCATTTCAGATTGGTTTAGGGCTGAGCATGTCACAGAGAGATCCACAAAACACGTGCTATTAAACCTGACACCTCGCCAATCCTGCTCACCAATCCTGTTTATGTTGCAAATTCAGCATTCAGAAATTGTTAGGTTTTACAAGCCCCTTTCAAGCAACTCAAATACTGTGCAACTCTTGGAAAAATTCTGGATAAGCATCAAACCCCAGTGAAACTTAGAACTCTGCCCCAAATCCAATACGCAGTTAGGTGTGGTTTTAAATATATGAGCTGAGGAGGGCAAACACCTCCTGTACTGCACCAGAGTTCGAAACTGCAGCCCTGGGGTGCCCCTGCCCTCCCCACTCACCTCCTGGCATCTTTGCAGTACCCTTGGCTGCCAGGATGGCCCTGGCACAGCAGGCACCAGGAGCACTGGCACCCAAATGCCACACAGGACTGGGGCATGTGGAGGGCACCAGGGGTCTCATCCCAGAGTGTCCTTGCCTCAGCCCCCAGCCCTGCAGTGAGGAACTTGTTCTCCACCAGCGATTTTTCAAAGATAGCTTTTCAAGAAAGCTTACTTTCAAGAAACCTCACTCTCAAAGCCAGCTGATGAAAATCTGCCCCAGGTACAGCAAAAAGGCTTTGGGGAATCCCCTGGTGTCTCCCACTCAGGTGAGTCTCCTTCCCTACAAAGGGAGGCTCCTGCTGAAGCCCCCACAGCTCCTTCTTCGAGCCAGAGGAGTTTCAGGGGCCAAGACCACATTTACAGGCCATGGTGGGCTCCTTCACTCTTTGATGCTGTCAGAGATTTTTTAGACAACTTTCCTGACTAAACACACACATGCCTCAAGAAAATCCCTATTTTAAAGCTGTAATGTAAACAACCCCAAATTATTACTATCCCCTAAAGGCTACTGCTGGCAGGCATCAGTGATAAAGCTCTGCCAGAGCAGTCTGGCATCTAGCAACAATTTGTTTGTTGTCCTGCAAAAATACAGAGAGCCTTGCCATATGGTATTAGCAACTTTCTGGTAACATTAAGAAATATATTGGCTTGGAAAGCAGTTATCACACCAGCAAAAATGCTGTGTCTGAGAGGCAGGTCCCTGCTGTGAGTGGCACCCGCACAGTGGTACAGTTCAGGGCTGGGAGAGGCACTGGTGGCCAGCAAACCATCCCACCTCCTGTCCCCTGTACCAATGAGATGCCCCTGGCACAGCCAGGCTTTGGCTGGCATAGCTTTTGTTCAGGAGCTGGACTGTGCTTGGGGACTAAAGCTCAGCATTGCTCATGGTGAGTGCAGGGAGGGCTGCAGGGCTGCAGACACGGTGCCAGGGGACACATCCCTAGGAGGCACCCAAACTATCTGTCACCAGTCTGGAGCTCTGCCTCAGCCAGCCAGCTGCCCACAGCTTCCTACCCTTCACCAAACAGCTTTTCCCCCTCTGCTCTCATTCAGCTCAGAGAACAGAAGAATAAAATTAAACTCATTAAAATACTTTTACAAAAATAATGCCCCTATACTTCAATGGTTTTGAGAGTGTGTGGACACCAGCTCACTGAGAATCTTTGAAAGAAGGTGGGAGTGTGAAATACCCTCCCTATGGATACCTGCTGCAGCCTGAGCATCAGCATTAACCAGACTGCCTCATCCCACAGGAGGATGTCAGGGAACCACAGTGAATTCCCTGGAGACAGTGCTGGGGGTCAGGAGATGCTCTGCTTTGCTCCCCTGCAGCAGCCACCACCCCAGCCATGCCCAAAGGAAGGGCAGCCGCTGTCCATCCTTAGATGGTTCAGGCTTCACACAGACCTGACTGCAAATACTCTCCTGCCAGAGGATGGGACAGGGCAGGGAAAGGCAATCTCTACAGCAACCTGCAATTCTAGAGAGCTGGATGTGCTGTAAGGACAGGCTCAGCCAGAGCAGCTGGAGCCCAGCTCTGGTAAGAGCCACCTGCTCAGCCCAGGCTGCTCCTTGCTCTGGGAGACTTCAAAGACTCACCCTTGCCAGCCTTCAGCAAACATGAAATCCCCACTCTTCAATGGCCTTATCTCAATGCATGAGGTAAGAGAATCTGAGGCAGAGGGAAGAACCACAGAAGGACTCCCAGGAGAACCAGTTAGAAGCTCAAGAGCTCCTCTAAAGAGACCATCAGCTCCTCTTTGCCTCTAGCACTGAATTACTGCCAATATTCAGAGTTGTTGTGTTCTAGATGGCTTGTCACCTTGTCACAAGTGGACAAGTGACATCGTGCCTCTCATTGGAAGAAGAACTGCACCTTTGAGTCCTCTTCCCCCTGTGTTTGTAAGAAGCCTGAGATAAATAAACAGGTGGAATAATTTTTTTAAGAAGACAAAAAAGTTTCTCAGAAAAGCAGCTAGCATTCTTGTTCTGAATTTTTGTATTTTCATCTCTCTCCTTGTAGTATGAGACATAGTATAGACACCATAAAGCCTGGAGAAGAGAGTGCTCTAGGAAGAACTTATTACAGCCTTCCAGTATTTAAAAAGGTTAAAGGAACATGGACACAAACCTTTTAGCAGGACCTGTTGCAATAGGACAAGAAGTAATGGCTTTAACTAAAAGAAGATAGATTGATACCAGATATAAAGAAGAAATTCTTTACTTTGAGGGCACTGGCACAGGTTGCCCAGAGAAGCTGTGGCTGCCCCATCCCTGGAAGTGTCCAAAGCCAGGCTGGACAGGGCTTGGAGCACCATGGGATGGTGGAAGCTGTCCCTGCCCATGGCAGCGGGTGGAATGGGATGGGCTTTAAGGTTGCTTCCAACTCAAAAATTATAAGATTTTATAATAAAGTTCAGTGGTCCACAGAAAACCTCAGGAAGACCGAAAACTCAGGACCTATAATTTTTATGTAGCACCAAAACCCCATAGGCAAAGAAACATATGGGCAGAAGTAAAAAAAAAAAAAAAATTAAATCTTTCTTGGGCCTTCTTCAAAACAACACCAAGAATCCACAAAAAACACACTCCAGTTTGTTTTCCCAAGGTGATGCTCACCTGTAACAGAGAAGTCACTGCTGTACAATACATGTCCTGTCTCATTTTCCGAAGCATCACAGAGTGCCAGTGACCACAGCAGTTACTGTTATAACAGAGTCAGGAGCCTGCCCAAAACAGCTCCGAGCCCTTTGGTCACCGCTGGCTGCGAACACACACACAGCAACACCTGAGAGAGGCAAAACTCATGAGGTTTGGGGCTCCTGAGCAGGCTCCATCAGAAGGACTCTGCTGGGAAACTCTGGTGGAAGGTGCAATTATCAGAAATAAAGACACAAAGGCTGCTCTTCTTACTCCCAGGGGGTTAATCTGCTTCCCTGCAACACAGCCAGCTCCAAGATGGGGAAAAGCCCCGTCCACCTCTGGAGCTCTTGTGTTCATCACCAGTTCCAGCTGAGAACAACAACAACCTGCTCCTGACCATGGCTCTCTTTGTATGTGATTACGGGACACAAAAGGGGCTAAATTCAAAGCAAGTTTTCAACTGGGGCAGATCAAAAAGTGCTGAGTGAGGAGGAGAACAAAGCCAGATGGCATGTGCTGGTCTGGTTGGGGATTATGCAGTGCAAGGCAATAGGAAACAAGAAGAGGAAAAGGCCTGGGTTGGTCCCATGGCTCCTCTCCTGCCAAATGAACATAGCAGGACAATGATGGAACAATCACTTCGTGGGCTTCATTCCCCTCTACCCCCAGACTGAACTTACATATTTGTATCAGCCCAGGCATAACTTTTATCTCATGTTTTCCTTGAGGTTTACTGGCTGTTTAGAGCATTCAGGTGAAAAAGCATTCCCTCAAACTCTTGCCACAAAGAGAGCTGAAACCATGACACTAATTGAAACCACACTCCTTGGTATCAAGAAGACAGGCTATTATTTTCTTCTGTTGCTCATGAGGAGCTGTTAATGTGGGCAGCACGTCTGGAACATTTTCCTGCCCAGCGCCGTGTTCCCTCTGACCCAGGTCGGCCGCTCTGGGAACTTGTCACAGGCTGGGGTGGGAGGGCAGCTGTATTTACAAGAACAGACTTATTTATTCTTTGTAACAAAACATTTGCCAGCTTAACACCATGAAAAGCACATTGGGGGTAGAAAAGAAGTTCACGCTGCCTGAAAGCTGATAAGCTAAAAAAACTGTCCTGTGCCCAGTGAGCCAAATCAAGAGATGAGCCTTAAGTACACACTCCATCTGAATATACAGTACGTTTGGAAAAACAGATGCTGATTTTTCCAGGATGCTCCTGGACACTCTGTGCAGAACAGGAAAGGTCGTGGACTGCCCTGTGCCACTGCTGACCCACCTGGGGCAAGGTCTGCTGAAGAGAAAGGTAAGATTTTGTGCTAAATTTACCCCACTTGAGTGCTTCTAAGGTCTCCATGACTGTACCAGCACCTCATAAACATTAACAACATTATCCTTGTAACATTCAGGGGAAAATGCTATGATCACATTTAAAAGATGGAAAATTAAGGCACAGAAAAAATCTAAGGTAGGTTTGTGACCAATGAAACGTTCAAAAGCATCCAACATAGCTTAAATCCAGTTAAAATAATTTCCCTGTTGAACACCAAACAATGGGGTCTCATACAGGGTGGTAACACAAGTGCAGAAAGCAGAGAGAATTGGCTGCTTTGCCTCAGCCTTCCTGGAGTGCTGATTTCCATTTCTCCCTGATTTTAAGCAGTGCCCTGGATGCCTCCTGCCTCAACAGGCAGCTCCAAAGCAGGTCAGGTACAGGGCCCTGGCTGGCAGCAAATGACCTGGGCTTAGCCTCCACAGAGCATCTGCTTCCCAAGGAAACACAAGTAGAAGAGGGAGGGATCCTCCAGGGAAGGCAGTGTCCCACAGCTGTCACTCCTGAGACCACCACAGTAAACAATTTTTCATCAGAGCCATTTGGTTTCTGGTTTCTGTTTGGGAGCATGGCTTTCACTGCCTTGACTCAAAATAAAACTCAGCTTCCCTGTTTCACAGCCACAAAGATGCTAGATTTGAACTCCTGGTGGTGCAAATTGAGGGCAGCAGAGGTTTGAAGGCTGGAATATTCTATTTGACATTTATTTTTTGGTGGGACTTCAGCTTTGCACAAGTCTCTGCCTAGTTAGCAAGCCTCCAGGTTTTCCAACAGTAAAGAAGGACTGTGTGAATTACAAAAACAAATTAATACACAAAAAATACTACTTCAGCACACAAGTTGGGCTGAAGGGGTGAACACACTGTAATTTGTTACATGCTTCCACTGGAGGGACATCCCCCAGTGTTCAGATTCCAGTCCTGGCTGTGCCACGCCAGTCCCTGTCTCCTGGCTGGCAGGAAGGAGCTTTCTGGTGCCCAGCACGAATCGCCAGCACGAATCGCCAGCACAGTGCTCTGCTTGCCCTTCTACTCTGAATTCCTCCCAAAAGGAATTCTGGGGGAAATTCATATTTGAATGTCCCCCCAAAGAAAGATCAGGTGAGGAAGGTGCGGTGGAGGTGGCCATGGCACTGGGATGCTAAGGTGACATCTCACGTGAGGCACGAGCCTGTGCACACCTGCAGCAGCACTGCCAGAGCCCTGTGAGTTTGGCAGCTGGGGGTGCTCGACAGAGCACTCAGGAGAGCACCTCGGACAGCGAGAGCTGCCCTGCACACCCCACATCCCTTGTCCTGCTTCTCATTTGAGGCTGACAGATGAGGCTCAAACACATCATTACAGCCTTGAGGAGGCTGCTCAAGGTAACACTCGGGTTACAAATGAATTAATAGAAAACTTACCTTCCCAACTAGCTTGCCTTTCCTGTTCATGCAAAGGTAGAAATCTGTCTCCTTCCCTTTGATCCGGACTTGACTGCCAAAAGTGTCTGTTTCCACTAGAAGCTGGGCTTGGAAAGGAAGAAGAAAAGAAAGCATTTACCAGTGTGGTCCCACGAAGCCACAGGCTGCAGAGCTCCCCAGGGCATTGTCCCACTGCCTGGCTGAACCGTACCACGCTGGAGTGCTCTGCAGGGGACACCCCCAGGGACCACCCAGTGTCTGAGCTCACAGCTCGGTGCAGGACTGACATCCCTCCACTCACTCCACACAGATACCTCAGACTTAGAGTTTTACCACAGAATAACCAACACACGTGTGGGCTCTGTCTGTCACAGCAACCCCACCACCTCACCAGCAGCATTAGAACCAGAGAATTGCTTATGCAGGAAAAAGCTCTGAGATCATCAAGTCCAACTGTTCCCCCAGCACTGTTGTCACCACCACTACACCCTGTCCCAGGTGTCACATCTACGTAGCTTTTAAATACCTCCAGGGATGGTGATGCCACCACTGCCCTGGGCAGTCTGTTCCAATGACAATGCTTTCCTTCATGCTGCAGGAGGGTTCTTGGAGAGTAAGAACATGGATTTTATTCTCATGAAGATGAAAGATTAGCATGACAGGAAAGAAAATCCTTTCCCCACAGCCAGCAGCCCTCAAACACTGCACAGAAGTGGTTCAGCCACACACTCCAGTGCGAAACACCACAATGATCTCACAAAGGTCACCACAACAGCTAGCAGGGAGATATTTGGCACTGCTTGTTCTGTCTGATGCACACCCACCCTGCACATGTCCTCCAAGTCTGGTTGTGCTTCAAAGAGGTCACAAATTTCTTTCTGGCAGTCCAGGTCTCCAGCTCTAGCTGGGAGAAATGTGGCCAATCTCAGTGTCTTGCAGGGTATCGATGCCAGAGCTGATTTGCAGCAGAAGATGGGTAGAGGACAGATTTCTGCTGCATCTCATAAACCCCCTGCTCTGCCACAGCTGTACCTGCAAAAGGGGCCAGGCTGCTACCCAGACGAGTGGCGTGCCATCATCATCATCATCATCTCAAAAACCCAGACAGATCCAAATCCAGCCTTTTATTCCATCTCTAATCTAAACACAAATTCCAGTCATACTCAAGATTTGGATTCCAGGAATTTTCCCAGAGGGGCAGGAACAGGCAGACTGGACATTTTGGTTCAGATCCATCTCCAACAGGGAGGAAGAGAAAGGTTGAAACACAATGGAAGAATGTGTGAGTGTCAGCAAGTGCAGCTCCATGCTCCTGCTCTGAAAATACTCATACCTGTGAGTTCTGAGCCCCACCGTAGAAATACAGCTTTTGCAAAACTCTGGAGAATGTTTGATCTGTGCTGCAAAAAGTCACATTCTTTTTGGCATTCATATTTCAAACTTTAAAGCCCTCTAAGAGCCAATATGCTCATTGTAAGGATTTACCATGGGGATAGAAATAGGAGTTTGTTTCATTTAAACACATTAATATTTTTCCCACTTGTAAAGTCAGCTTTTGGCTTCTGCAGCAGTGCAAATATCACAAACTAACTCACAAGGGCCCTAAACAATTTTCCCCTCACAGCTCAGTCACATCTGTAAGTTCAGGGGTTTCCAGTTACTAGCTGCTTACATTTATTTAGATATATTTGTTAAACCTGTTATCACAGGGGATATTTAAATTATAACTTCTTTCTGACAGCAAGTGGGATGTCTGTGGTAGAGCAGGATATTACTTGCAATCAAACACAGATATGGATATTTATGGAAGTTTTTCAGAAACACCTCATGTGTTTAGGTACCTGTGATGGAGAGCAGCCTGAAGCAACAACTGGGTGCTGCCCACTTTGTCCCCTCACTTGCCAGGGAGGTATCAAACCTGTGACCACTTCTGTGAGGAAGGGTCCCGAGGCAGAAATAACCCCTGAGAGTGAGGATATCAAGGTGAGCCAGGCAGGAGGGGGCTGACGGCACAGGACCAAGGACAGGGCAGGTGGAGCAGCATGGCTGGAAGCCGGTGAGTGCCCACTGCTCCCAGAGGCTCAGGGAGGCAGCTCAGGCACAATGCAGCATTAACAGACAAGGGAACAGCAAAGGTGGGTGGGACTGTCTGCCTTTACAGAGGTGACTCTGAAAGGGCTGCTTCTCACCTGAGCAGAGGAGGGAGGTCAGCCTCAGATAGGGAGACGAGCAGCTAGCACACAAGTGAAGGTTGTGGAGCCAGCAAAGCCTGGTCCAGGAGCCATGGCCAACACCCAGAGCACCAAGGAGCTGCCCACAGATGCAAGTGGCCAAACTACCCAGGCACAAATACTGGTACGGGGTCACCCAGCACAAGGGACAGGCGAGGGCTCCACTCAGGTGAGAACAGGACAGCACAGCTGAGGTGTGAGGCATTCCCTGTCCACTCCAGCCTGAGAGTAAAAAGCTGCTGAAAGTGACTCTGAACATCAGATACGGGCTCTGGCCAGACAAAGGAGGAGCTAACACTGACAAAACCCTCCACCGTGAGAGTCATGAGCTGTGGTCCCACAGGACAGCCAGAAGCTCACACTCCTCTGACAAAGGGCCCCCTGGCAGCCCGTGCTCAGATGGACAAACACAGGGCATACTTGCTCATATTCCCCACCCCCTCACTCTGCAGCCAGTATGAGTAATATCCAAGCTGATTTTAATTTGAAAAATATCACCTTAAAAAGATGTCGGTTCCCTGCTGTGAAAATTAAAGCCATCTGGATGGAGTGATTTCAAATAATTAATCTAGGACTCCTTTGGAACCGCTACTAATTAAAATATGATACCTTCCTCCCCCTTTTTAAATAAAATTTAACTAAAGTTTAAAAACCTAATAAAATAATGTCATAATTTAGAAGTAGATGGAAGTCACCTTTCCTGCAGGCTGCAGAGGTTATGGTGGCACTGAGATCCCTCCCAGGCAAGTGCCACAGCAGCAGAGCAGCAGAGGATAAGCAGGCATCCAGTGAGACATTTGTGCTGGCAAACATAGCAGCATCCATCCCAGGGCCCCAGCAGACAGCCCAAATCCCCAGGGACCATCCTGCACCCAGTGCCAAGGAGAGGGAGCAGAGGGCAGGAGGCTCAGCAGAGGATGTCTGATCCCTGCTGTGACCTCAGCTGCCCTAGGACAGGCCAAGGCCTCACAGAGTTTCCCATTTCTTAAGATGTTGGAAACATCTTATTTCTAAGGATCCCTGACACTCTTTTCTCTGAGAGAGACCAGTGCAGCCTTAGGGTGCATTATGACCCCGCTGGCTTCCGGGCTGCTGCACCCCTGACACCCGATGGTTCTTTGTGCAACAGGCATCTCCCTAAGTTCTCTCAGGAGCAGGGACAGGCATCTTAAACAACACATCTAAAATCTTCTGGGACAAATCCCAGTCCTGAAGGATGCAACCAGAGGTCCTGGGGGGTGGAGACTGACCCAGGGCAAGGGACTGCTCATGTCTCCCACGCCACTTGCACACAGCAGGAGAAAAGCTCAGCCACCACCAACACATTTTATGTTAATTCAAACTGGACTTGGGCTGCTATCCTGTCCTGTGATAAATATGCCATGGCACAATGGAAGTGCCGGGGAAAATCCAAGAGAATGTCCAGGGAGCTCAGGTAAAATGAGTGCCATCATGCCAGAGCAGCAACCCCACAGCACTCTGCTGCTCAACACACCTGACTTCCAGCCCCATCTGTCCCTGGACACACCACACAGAGATTACAATATTTATTTTCAAAGGCCCTGTGCTCCATTCCTCAGATCAGGTGTTATTGTTTAAATTCTTTGACAGCTAGATATTCTGATTTATTTTCTAGGGGAATTTAAAAAAGAGTGAAAGAGAAAAGATGTCTTTAAAGGGTGAGATCTCCTGCTACATGTTTTGCCTTATTGGCCCATTTAACCTAAACGTTCCTGAAAACTCCCACTGGAAGAGACTGGAATTGTTCACAAGTCTAGGTGAAAAGGATTACATATACACATATATGCTGAAAAGCTATCTACCAGCTAAGAAAACATGAAGTCAGGGAGATATGTAAGGTGGCAGAAAATATGCCAAATTATCAGACATTTCCTGGGAGTGGGAGGACAGGAGCCAGAAAAGCACAGAGAAAGAGAGGAGAAAGAGGACACCTGAGAAGTGTAAGGTTTACAAGTACCAATCACAAAATCCTCAGGTCCAGATAAAGAAAGAGATAAAGGAGAAAACACAAGAAGGGTGCAGAAGGACTGAATACTTCAAATCTATCCACTGGTTTTGGTTTTTATGCAGGTGAAACCCCTGCAAAAGGAGCCACAGGGAGAAGGAACATAGCTGCTTACACTGTCCACAGGCACCCTGCAGCCAGCCAGATACAAGAGATTTCCTGGGGAAAAGGATCCCAGAGGGGACCAAGGTTGTGTTGGTTTGGTTGCACTTCTTTTTCTGAAACAGTCAGGGAAACCATTCTCAGACTTGAAACCATTTCCAGCAAATGAAGAGGATGCACTGACACACTGAGGCTGGGAGCACAGCACCTGGGATGGTGGGCAGCTTTCCCAGTTTGTTACCCTGGTGCTGTGAACCAGGACATTCCCATCATTCACAGTGCATAGATCACATCTGATGGGAGAGTAAAATCCACTTTCTGCTGAGACTGAATCTTCTCCAGAGACTCCCAGCACTGGCAACAGTGCTTAAAATAGTTGAAATCTGTTCAAACACTGCCTACCTCTACCAAAACCACGTGAATCCCTTCCACGACCACAACATAGGAGAGAATGACTCTGTCTCCACAGTTATGATGTAATGATGAGGGAATAACACCAAAATTAGGTAAAGTCTGGAGGGCCTAATGAAGCCTGCAGGCTGTGGCCCAGTGAGGGAATCAAGGCTGCATCCCTAAGTTTTGTCTGCACACTTGCATAGTCCTGCAAACTGAATGGTATTTAATAGTTACAATCCACAGGACCCAACTCCCTTCTCAAATATTCAGGTGCAAATTAGGAGTAACCACCTCTATCAGTGAGTCTGGTGCTTGGGAGGGCAGAGCTCTGACCCACATACCGCTGCCCTGAGCTCATCCTGTCTGTCCTGAGCACAGCACATGCACATCAAATTATTAAAAGGGATGTTCGTGGAGAGAAAGACTAAGAGCAGCTCTGAGGCCCAGGCTCCAGATATTTTCTGTTTTAAGCCACTGTGTTGCACAAACCAGGGAAGTGCTTGGTGTCAGCACAGAGGCTGCCCAGGGAGCAGCTCTGAGTCCTGATGCAGAGTTTGAAAGAGGCTGTTACCCAAAATGAGGGTTTCTTTTAAATGCTGTACCTTTCACTTGGTCAGCACCCAAACTGTTGCACCTCGGGACAAAGACTTTTTGGGGTGTGAGGCCCTCGGGGCATCAACACAGACACCGAGCTCTGTTCCCCGGGCACATTTTCCTGCCCCATCAGGGGTTGGAAGGGAAGCAGCGAGGGCTCTGTGTGAACAAAGGACAGGCTGCAGACTCAACCTGCCACCCGCAGAACAGCCTCGGTAGCTCTCAGGAACCAGACAGGTTAAATATTTGCATGGGAGACATCAGAAGAAAATCTCTACCGCAGCAAAGACCTCAAAGGCACTTCTACTACAGCAACCTGATCCTGTAAATACTTCCACACAAAGGACTTCACACACATCGGAAGTCCCTCGAGTGCTGATAAAGACCCCTGCACGGCTTCAGGGTCCCGCCTCTGCCAGCGCCTGCAGGGTGGGAGCACAGCCCGGGGCAGGCTGCGGGGAAAGCTTCCCCCGGGCGGGCTGCGGGGACAGCTTCCCCCGGGCGGGCTGCGGCTCACTGCGGGCCCGCACCGCCCCGGGCCGGCGGCAGGAGAGGGCAGGAGCCCGACACAGAGCCCACGTTCCCCTCCCGACACAGAGCCCGCGTTCCCCTCCGGGTACAGACCCCCCGTTCCCCTCCCGGCACAGACCCCCCGTTCCCCTCCCGGCACAGAGCCCGCGTTCCCCTCCCGGCACGGCTCCCTCGGGGCTCCCCCTCGGCCGTAGCCCATGGGAGCGTCAGGCTCCGGGCGATGCTGTCGGGCGCTCCCACTCTCAAAGCACCGCCTCACACCAGGGAGGCTCCTGTCCCACATCCAGCACTCTGAGCTATCCCTTGGCGCTCCCTGGGCTTGTCTGCAGCACACAAGGCCAAGACATGCAGAAATCTCCGTGCTGGTGCCAAGCATACCAGCCCGAGTGCCCAGCCCAGGCCAGCTGTGCAGGCAGGACACGCTGTGCTGCAGTTAACCCACAGCGTGCACAGCCCGGGACGGTCAGGACAGAAAGTATTACTCTCACACTGGTTAGTATCACTCTCCACTATTTAATACCAGTCTCCACTACTTAATATCACTCTCTATTGAAGCCTGACACATCATTCCTAGAAACATGAAATCACAGAATGGTTGGGTTGGAAGAGATTTTCAAGCTCAGCCAGTCCCAACCCCCTGGGCAGGAACACCTTCCACTAGACGAGGTTGCTCTAAGCCCTGTCCAACCTGGTCTGGACCATTACAGAGTTCTTACCGGTAGGGATGCTCACCCAAAAAATTTCCATACCACTTCAGCAGTGGCTAATAAAACACATCCAGGGGATGATGCTGAGCTGATGTTACCCAAGCATTTCAGAGACCATCTTGGACAGATTCTGCCTCCCCACCCTGTCAAGATGTGTTGTTTATGTCAGAATGGCACAATCAATGTAAAAAGGAGGTTCTAAAACATAAAAGTCCTCTTCTCTAAATCACGCAGGCTCCTATAGGATAACAAAGCTTCCAAATATAGTCCCTACAAACTTACTGTAGTCACCACATCTTGGGAGAAGCTTAAATGAAAATGTGCTAATTTGAGGTCTTTTATTAGCCTACACATACAAAAATTGTTTGAGAGTTCAGCAGACATAAGACCAGAATCAGACCAGAATAAATACCAAGGCAGGTCTAAGAGATTTTTGTCCAACTTTAGAACTTTAGTAAATCCCTGAGTCTGTAATTCTGTGAAAAACAAAACAAGCAAACAAACACACACAGAAAACCACACATCCCCTCCCCATGTGGGCCATAAGTATCGTATTACTGGCCCAAGCTGGCACTATCCAGAGGCTGGTTATCCCTTAGCCATTCGAAAAATTAAAATAAAATACTGTTGTTCTAACATGGAGTCATTTGCACCCTTTTGTACACCTAAGAAAACAGGATTAAACAGTGGGAAATCAGACTTGACCTCTTGCAGATGTTTTATACATAGTTCACCATAAGAGACACTAAAAATATTTTGGCAGTTGCTTCAGCAATGGTAAATAAGCTTATCTTGACAGGATTCAGTAAAAGCGGAGGTGGGGAAGTTGTATGCTTTAAAAACGCCTGGGTGGGGACAGCTGTGAACAAATTCTGCCCTGAACTTTGCCACCTGCAAGCTTGCCATGACTAAGAAATAAGCCTGGAAAGAGAAGCCTTCAGAATGTTAGCACAGAAATTCCTCTATCTCACCAGGGTGTCCTGCTGCCTCCAAGCAGAGCTCAAGTGGACAGTGTTTCTATAGAGGCAGGAAAGCTGCTTGACAAGCTGCCAGGCTAAGTCTGGAATTACTGAAGGATGAGCCTCAAAAAATTCAGAAGATCTGTTATGCTTGAAAAAGCACCTAAAAATGAAAAGTAAAGGGCCAAATTCTGATGTATTTGATCATTCTCATTTGAATAAACTCCTACTGACACATCAAGCCCGACAGACAACGACCTCAGAACCTGGCCCTCAGCTTCTCACTGAAACACATCCAAAGCACTGGACTCGCTTAGGTCTGGATAGAGTGTGAACCTTTCCCATCCCTGCAGAGGGTTAGAATTACTGCAAGAACAAACCCCTATGAAGTTATTTTGACTCTCTTGTTCCCAGTCTCAGGTGAACCCAATAAAAACACTGATGTACACAAAAATAACAATAAGGAGATAATGACTAGCCTGGGAACCCCTTGTGCTCTTGTGTTTCTGCAGAGCTGCTCAGTTTGTGCCCAGGAGCTCAGGACAGAGCATGGGGACCCTGCAGCACTGCCCACCTCCCTCGGGCAGCTGCTGGCTGGCTCCTTATCCCTAGGGATGAAGTAGGAGTGATGTCAGCATCACCTCTTTCCAAGGAGTCATCAACACATAAATCTCTCCCATGTCCCAACACCAAGATGGTTTCATACACTCCAGAAGTCAGCCCATCCAGGCTCCACTGATTTGTGAGTGCTCCAAAACAGGGCTAATCAGGAGAAATGTGTGTATAGGTTGAATTAAGATTATCAGACTTGCCCGATACACAAAGATTTTAAGTTCTACCAAGCAGGGTTCTTATTCTTCACCAGTAAAAGCTGAAATTAGGATAATTAATTTTATGGATCAGAATATAAGTGTGTTTATGCATTTTCTCAAAGGGATTCACTGTAACATTCCCTTCTTCAAGCAAGTGAAAAATATGCTGAATGTAAAGTTGCAGGATACTCTGGTGTTTTCAGTGGGATTCTTGTGGCTCTGGAACCCAAAGAAACAGAGGCAGCAGTGCAGCCTACCAGAAGAAAATGTTCTCGCACATGGGGAAAATTCCTCTCTAACATTTCAAGCAGGATTTGCTCTTAGACATGGTCACAAACACAGTTTCAAAGATACCTGACTTCTTAATGCTTGTGCTGCTGAAGCTCTCTTTTGCCATATAAAAGACAACTTATTATTAAATGAAGTACAGAAAATATTGGGTCAGAGGATATAAGAGAGTGTGACTATTTTGGGGTAAGGCTTAAAAGATGTAGGCAAGGACTGATCTTCTACAGCACCTGGAGACATCTGGAACATTAAGAGTGCCTCAGGGGAAGGCCCTTGGAGAAAAGCCCTCTCTCTGTACCAGCCCCTTTGGAGAAGTTTCTCCTTGCAGACACAGCACAATTCTTACAACTGTTCTCAGGGCAGGAGCAACAGAAGTAATGCAACAGCCACCAAAAATCGGGTATCACATTAACTCTCCCTTTAGCACCTTTGGTTTCAAGTATTTCTTTTTGGAAACATTTATCACGGGACTTCTCTTAAACTGTTAGCCCTAGTCCTCAGCATATGTAAGACTATATACTTCACTTTTAGTGCATTTTAATTGCATGAGAAAATGTAAAAGTCTCTTTTTTTCTTTCCTGAAGTCATTTTGGACAAAAGGCATCTGGCACTGGGTATTTAAATAAGACCTGTCAGAACTGTTAAATTAATTTTACGTTTTAATAAAGGTACTTTAAAAATCTCAAATATAATTCTGCATTCAAACCATAAGTGTTTGGATTAAGAAAAGCCGATCCCATGTTAAATCTTAATATAAAAAATAAATCAAGTACAGAAGTAAGTCACTCCTCATTTGTGGCATTATGGAGAGCAGCAAATAATATCTCCTATAGCTTTTTTGGGGGACCATTCTGAATTTACAGAAGCAGCATTGACAGCAGAAAATCTGTATTATATTATATTATTTTCTATTTATCTTAGTTTATCTAGAGACCCAGGCCACCTTTAGAGCTCAGCCCCATGTTTCCAATCCAAAATTCTCTCCACTCTTTCTGTCCTTGCTGGGATGGAACATCCTGCCCTCCTCTCCCCACCCTGAAGGGGTGGCCCTGAGGACCTGCAGGGCTAAAGATCTCTGGGGGTGGTGGGTGCCACACTGGCAGGGAACACCTCTGCCACAGGTGTGCAGCCCACACCCATCCAAACTGGGATTGACAGAGCTCACGTAGCTTGGAGGACTCTGTGATGAGCTCTGCAATCTGCCAACACAGACAGGACAAACCCCAAACAAAACCCTCCTTCCAACACTTGCTACCCCACGCCAGTGAGCACATCCCTCCTCCTCCCAGGACACCTTCTGACTCTCCTCCTTGTATCTCCCTCCAACCTCTGGAGTGCACAGGGAATTGCCCACCCCTACACCTACACAGACCTGAATATTTGCCCCCAGCCCTGCTGGCTGTATCTGTATTCCAAGCCTGAGGACTGAGCTGCCTTCACCTTTGGCATGGGAGGATGAAGCCACCTCTGAACCCTGCCAAGGTGACCAAGTCTCCTCACGTTTGCTGCCACCACCTGAGCTCAGCAACCACTGCTGGGACACTCATGGCCAGCGCCATCAGCACCGAGGAACCCAAGGACACACCACAGTGGTGGGAAAAGAGACAGTCCCTGGCCAACAACACCTTCTCCGAGGGCTTTATAGCCCAGCACAAAGCTGCAGCCTGACCTGTGCCAGCAGGGAGCCACTTGTCCATCCAGGACCCCAAAGGAACCAGCTAACACGGACTAAGAAGCTTCAGTGCAAGCTCCTGGTGGGGAACTACCTGACCTTTAAGATCCCTTCCAAGCTGAACCATTCTGTGACTCGGTGGAGTGGTCACAGTGGGGATGAGGGGAGTGGGCAGGGCAGTGTCACAGGTGTGGACAGGCTCGGGGCAGCCCCCACTGCCCAGCCCCAGCCATGCTGTCACCTCCCTGCTGCCAGCTGCCCAACCTGGCACTTCACCACAGGTCACCTCCGGTGTGAGGAGTTAACGCTCATCCCCCAGCAGGCACGATGAAAAGGAGACAAAAAAGCAGGATGCTGGTGAATGACAGCAGTGGGTGGCCCAGCCCCAGCACACAACAGGCACAGCCAAGTGTGTCTGGTACCAGACAATGTTGGGCTGGAGGTGTGTGGGGCGCCAGCGCCTTTCTCATGGCGGGGCACCCAGCCATGTCGCCTCACAAATCCACTCCTCTCCTTGCTTCCAGCTCTTCCTCAGGTTGGGCTTGTTTTTTCTGTGCTGTTCTTCCTGTTGGGACATTAGCAGCTCTGAAAAGAAAGCAGGTCAAACCCCCACAAATGGTGTATTTAGAGCTTCCCCTTGGGTTCCTGTGGCTTCCTTGCCTTTCCCCTGCTGCCCTGAGAGGCACAGCCAGATTTTGGGGTAGCAGTCTGACCCCTGGGCTGCACAGGGCCTGACGTCAAGTGCTGCTAATGCGTTTTGCATTTGTGCTCAGGGGCAGGAAATCTCAACTTCCAGTGCCAAGGGGTTAATTATAATTTATATAGCAAGATCTCAGGCTGCGGGAATTTTTTTCTCCAACTAATTAAGTGGTGCAATTACCTTTGAGAATCAAAGGGATATTCTGGTAGCCAGCTCTGAGAAGCAGATTACAGGCACTTAAGACACAAGGACATCTTTGCTTTTGTACATGTTCTTAGTTTTTGATGTTGATCATTAACAAGAAATTGTCATATTTCCGATCCATCATCACAGTGTTCTGCTGACCACCAACTGGAAGCCACTGCAACGGGGTAACACAAAGCCTTGCTGCTTTCCCTGTGATTACTTGTCCTTCCAGCACTATGCTCAGCTGGCCCATCACCTGCTGCTCAGGGCTCCGGCAAAAATTCCTGCTCATTCATTAACAAAGCTTCATGATGACCTTGAGGTGGGCAATACCTAACAACCCAGTCTGTGCTCAGACCAGAAGCTCAGGACTACTAACTCCCAAAGCAAACAGTTCACTGATGAATGTTGTATTAATTTAATAATAATGATTGTATTTATTTGTAAATATTAATATAAGTAATCATCATAAATTGATCCAATAATTATAATAAGTATTGTATTAATTTAGTAATAAATATTACTAAACTCGCCCATGGCAGCCGTTCTGCATTGCCCTGTCCTACCCAGTGGTCCAGCGCAAACAGGAGGACACCACTTGCAAATCCACCCCTTCCCACAAGTTCTTCCCATCAGCTCTTTGCCTTCGTGTTTGTGCAGAGGCTTAACAGTTCCAGCTCTCTCTTCTCATCACTCGCAGAGGTGACTGCTGAGCCATTTGCAAGGGGTTAATGTAATTGAATATTCAAATGTGGGGAGAGGGGCGTTTGGGCTAAAGACAGCAGTGAAAGGTTCTGGGGAACCCTCAAAGTCCTGCTCCGGGGACTCAGCAGAGTTACACATTCATCACGGGCTTCAGCCTAAGCCTGGCTGGGCACAGACTGCACAAATAAATCCTCAGCCATTAACTGTTTCTCGGGATGCACTGGGCCATTGCTCTCTGGGAAATGGAGTGCTTAAGTTAGAAACTGGTGCCGTGCAGTTGTCAGCAGCCCACACACACTGCAGGGCTCACCCACCCACAGCAGCAGCCTCCGCCCTGACCCAGAACACAGCCAGAAGCAGAGGTGAGGCTGCCAGAGGCAGGAAGACCAACCCTTCCTCTAAAGAGGGGATTCCAAGAAGAAGCTCTGTCCGTGTGGGTTAGAAATGAAGCTCACGCTGGCAAAGCTGACAAGGGATCTCAGCAGCTGGTACCCAACATCAGCAACTCTTCACCATGACTTGATTACGCTGTGGCAGCTTTATCAGGCTGCCCTTTGATGAGATGACAGCAGCAAACTGGCTGTGTTGAACTTGTGACCATGCAGGCGAAAGCACACACCCCAAAACCACACCACATGAGGCGTTTTGTTAAATGAGGAGGAGATAACACAGCTGACACCTCGGCATGGAGAGATGTCTACTGGCTCCCATCTCACAGGGAGCTCCAAGAAGCTCCTTTAGACCTGACAACCGGCTTATCCCACAGGTACTGCCATCCCTGGAAGCCATCCTGTGGTAGGTGGCTGCCAGAGAAAGCACATCAGTTGTCATGAGCCATTTTACAAGAGCATCTACAAAACTGCACACACCTGTGCCTGTACCAAGCAGAGCATTTCCAGCACAACCGAGTCCCCAAACAGAAAAATCTGTTTCTCTTCAGGAAACTAAGCAAAAATCAGGAAGGCTTTCCTCTGCAAAGGTTGAGAATAATCAGGGTACAAAAGAGGATGGCAGTTTCTAGAGCATTTATTACTCTACACAGGAAGGCATCATGCTCCTTGCTGGTGCAGGCAAAAGGTTGGGAAAGGACCTGGCTCAGCCCTGGAAAAAGTAAGGGAGGGATTACAAAACCATGCTTGTACTCTCAGCTTAACCCACGAACCTGCACAGCATTCAATGAAAAAGACTGTAAATGCTTCATCAGCAACATGACCAAGCTACATTGGAAAGAAAAAGAAAGGGAGGGCAGATCCAGAGTGATATAAATTTATTCCAGCATTACCTTTCCCTGTAGCTTGCTATTTATTGAAGAAGCAACAAAAGCTTCAGTGCGCTTCAGGATACAAACGCTGACACAGAAATTCAGAGCCCTGAACCACTTCCAACCGGGAAAATATACTGACCGCAGTCTCTTTGGAGGTCAAACAAAATCAATAGCCTTTCTCTCCAGTCTGTCTCTAAACTAAGCTTCTTTCAAAGACATCCAGAGAAAATGGATCATCTTTTGTTGTTGTGTGTGGTTTTGGGTTGGGCTTTTTTTTTGTTTTGCTTTTTTTAAGTGGTCAAACATTCACAGAAGCATAAGAACTCCTTCCTCCCTAAGCATACTGAAAGGATTGTATAGAAGTCAACACTGCCCATCAGTTTTACTACACAATAGATGAGTTATCCACTTCTTGGGAAGGAAATCAAGCTGGAAGCTGCTAAGTGCTCGGCAAGAGAGGAAAAAATAAATCAATGCATTTGCTTGATTGGGGTATGTTTAAAGCTGGTTGTCAATTAGTTCAACACAGTTTGCTGTTAGAGAGCACAACAATTTAGCCCCAGGAGCTGAAGTTTGCTGCATTTCCTCAGACTCCTCCTTCTGAGAGGCAGATATTGGCTGCAGCCAGGTCAGGCGTGGAGGAGGAGAAGGGCTGAGGCTGAAGTCACGGCCACAGAGTGAGAGCCTGACATGGGATACAGACAGTGGTGATGGCTTCCTTCTGTTCCAAGAACACAGCACACCTGACTCCAGAGAGGAGCAGAGATGACAGCTGGTTCTCACCCTGGTACACAGCGTGCCTCTCCCCTCTCCAGCACACACCTTCTGAGATGAACTACAGCTTACACAGCCTTGTACAGGTGGTATCATCCCTTCCACACAAGTGGGTCACCCCAACCTGAGCAAAAGGACCAAAGGGGAAGAATGAAAAACTCTGCCTATCTCCAGTGTTTTAAGTAATACAAATTCTTAAAAATTTCAATACAAAAATCACAAATGGGGACAAGCCACAAAAGTCACTTCCCAAGGGTCCCACTGTAGGCATCCAAAGCAAAATCACTGCCTTAAGTGCAAGGGATCACCAATGGCTTTACCCACCAGTTCTGTTCTGACAATCAGTGTTGAAAGACACTCTTCAAAGCAGTAATTCAGGCTGAGGTGGCTCTCGGGAGGTGACCCAGCTCAACCCTACTTCGAGCAGAACCACCAGGGCTAGGGATCATCACTTCTCAGCTGTCCTGCAACAGGTCACTCTGTGAGCCAGTGACATCCTAAGCACAACGAAGGGTGGCATTACTGTGTCACAGGCATGGCTGGAGACACAACTGCAGCTCCTGGGGCCCCAGCACCAGCAGGACTAAGCACTGAGCCAGCAGAGTGAGCTGCCTCCAGCCATGACCGTGAGCCTCTGGTGCCCTGGCAGGCACAGGGAGTCACGTTTGCCTGCAGGCATCATCCCACACTGCTGGACTGCTGCTGGCAGAACCTCCACGGCTGTGTTCAAGCCACGCTGTGTCTCCAACTGCCCTTCCAAGCACAGCACATCCTGACTCACGGCCGCCCTGCTCTCACATCACAGGGCACCTCATTTCCGAGTGAACACATTTAGCATCCTATCATTAGGCCCTCGGTCCTGTGCCCACACAGGTCTAATGGTGCTGGAAAATCCTGGGGAAGCACAGAACACGCTCCAGCAATGGTGACCATCAAACGTCCACCCCAGCTCCAGTAGCAGCAGGAACAGCCAAGGCTAGGAGCCAGAAACAAAAGTGCTGTTTCTTTGTAATGCTTTTTATCTCCCCTCCTCCAGCCCCCCCAGGGACAATTTACCCGGTGACGATAAAGCTCTTACATGTGCTTGTTAGCACCCCCAAATTAGAAGGTGTAAAGTCAATATCCTTTTGCCTATTTACTCCTAATGAGTCACCAGTCAGAAACTTCACTTGAAAAAAACGGTTACAAATGCAGATACCGAAGCAAATGAAATAAAGGCAAGAATCACAAACGTTGCACAAAGGCAAGGGGCTGGGCACACCACACAGCACCAGGCCATTGTCACCGGCTCAAACCTAACAGCTTTGATTTGCCTCCCACCGGCTAAAATGGTTTGAAATGCAAGGTCTGAACAAAGGTGCAAGACACAGGAGGAATGGGAGGCACTGCTGGGCACTTAATCTCCTTTCAGTCTCACACAGAAGCTCCAGGAATGGCTCTGTAGAAGTCGGTGGAGTTTCAGGAGTGTAGGAAAAAGAATAATCAAGCCTTGGCTGTAACAGAGATCCAGCCCTGTGATCCCTCCATGCAACCAGCAGAAATCTTATTGGGGATTTATGCTGAAGTTACCTTTAGGCAAGTTCCTTTGGCACTGAAACCTGGGCCTACATCACTGATCCCAACAGGACAAGACCAGCTTTTGGGAGCTGTGGTGTTCGTCCTCTAACTCAACCCAATACGTGATGTGATTTGAAACCAGGAGCTCAAAGCATCCCCCAGTCTGCTTCAGCAGTCACCCCCACAAACTGTGAGTCTTACAGCTGTCCCTGGCCAAGCACTGGGGACACCTGGACAATATTTTTTAGATTTATCTGGTGCTTACATGCCATCCTATTCCTAGCCCTTCCCTGCTGCTTCTCTACTCTAAGGTCCTTACAGCCTCCAGAGGCTGTGGACGACATCCCCTGATGCTACAGCTCCCTCTCCTCTCACATTCCAGCTTCCCTCTTACATTTTCTCTCCTGCTTGTCCTTCCAAATGCACTTGAGAACATCAGGGGTAAACCAAAGCACACCAGCTCGATGCCAGGATCCCAAGCATGACACCCACCAAAGGCTCACATCACCATCAAGCTGCTCAGGAAACACATCCGCTCCTTCTCTGCCCACCAGCTCAGCTTTGGGATGAGGTCAGAGCAGCTGAGCAGCAGAGGAGAACTAGGACTGCTCTCCACAGTGCTACCTGGGGCCAGACCCTTCCAGCCAGCACAGCTGCTGTCACTGCTGGAGAACACCCAAAACTCATCACAGCTGATAGAGACAGGGTCACAGAAGATGGCAAGGTTTTGTTCCTATTGCTTTGGGAAGAAACGCACCTCTTTTGGAAGCTGTGAATTCAGAAGAGGAGAAGCCCTCTGGGTACACGTTTCAGCTCACAGAAACAAGGGCAAAAAAAATCTGAGCACTACCCAGTCATGCTCCAAGCTCCACCACGCCAGTAGCATCAGCAAAGGACAGACACATCCCCAGTGCAGCTATACCACAACTCAGGGACATTAAGCTCTGGATATATTGAGAAGGTCTCAGCTCCTACGTCACCATAGAAGCATGAACTGTCCATTACGAACATTCAGAAAATACTGAAAGTTCATCAGGGATCAAAGTGGACACTATTTATTGCTGGCATAGCTCATTAAAAGGGATGCTCACAGAGCGCAGCCATGTGCCCATCTCCCTTAAACCCCAATAAACCCCAATTTCTTCAGTGGAAGAAAAGGTATGTGTTTTTTCTTTTTTACTAGGACTTCTCAGTGCTTTTACATCCAGCTCACCTTCCACTTCTTGCAAACTGTGACCGCAGACACTCCACACGTGTTCTCCTCTGCATCCGACTGGCAAGCAGTCTGGAAAATGCCAGTATTGGAACAGACTGGATTCAGCAGTTTCTGAATGCTGATCGGACGCTATTTCGTTCAAGCCACAGATAGTCATTTTTGGGGAGTATTTTCAGCTCCCTTTTTGGACTCTTCCAGCTTTCCGAGTGTCACACATCAGCAATTTCTCCTCTTCACATTTTCATTATTTTTCGCCTTTCTGCTGAGCCTGGAGCTTGGTGCAGTTCTGAAGAGCCTGGGCCCTGTTCTTGCAGACAGCCACACAGTGCTACTGGTGTTGTTAGTTTGCTGTCCTCCACCTCGCAGCTGTGGAAATTCCTGACTATCTGGTTTTTCAAAGAGCTGAGGTGAAATCCAATTGACTGAAGTGCCTTATTTTTTTATAAATTTAACACCTTTCTTGAGGAAACCCCAACCTGAAAACAGGAACGGTCTCATAGCATCTCAAAGCACCAAATAATTATTTCTAACCAGGCTACCAGTGTGGTCTCCATTAGCACTGTCTCCTTAGCATCTCTCCAGCTGCAAAGCTTACATCCTGCTGGCACATGATGAGGTGAGGGGGTTCTGAGCTGAGGGAGGGACACGTAAGGACACTGAGGTGATGAAATTCATGCCACTTCTTTATTCAGGGTGAACAAAGTTCCTACTGTGTCCGGTGTCTGGAGGGTCCAGCCCCAGTGTCCACCACCTCAGCTCAGCCAAGTGGGGCAGGAGATGCTCCAGGTGAGTGGTGTGGTCAACACCATCACAACCATGAGTGTCCAGGAATCTGACTTTAGGAATCTCAAATAACAGCCGAGTGAGGTTCCATGGTACCTTCAAGGAGAAGTGTAATCTTCATATCAAGTTTTGTATTTCCCATCCTGTCTTAAATTAGGCAGTTCTTAACGGGATTATTGATATTTCTCATTTCTTCCAAATGCTTCTTGTGAAGGAAAAAATATCTTTGGACACTTGACATTGTGTACGGGAATGTTCACCCAAGGCAAAATGCACAAGAGCATTTGTTGACAATGTTGTCTTTCCTTCCTCTCCAACGTAAAAGCAATTAAAAACCCTTCTGGAAATTCAGACTAGCCTATTTGTAAGGTATTTTTAATTGCACCTCAAGAACCGACTTGAATTAATCAATGACTAGCCAAATGCTTAGACATGGGAAAACCTCAGAGAGCACAAAATAAGGTTCGGTAACAGACACCAATACAGAACAACTGCAATAAACCCAAAGGAGCTCTCAGAATTTGCACACAGAATTACTCCTGGCCTAGAAATACTTTTTAAAATTATGCAAACTTCTTCCAGAACTTCATCACAGTACGGTTTGGGTTGGAAGGGACCCTAAAGATCACGTCCCAGTGTCCCCCCAGCAGTCCCCAGTACAGACTTCAGACAGAAGTAACCACTATACTGACAAGCACAGCACGTTTCCAGAGCCAAGGAGGAGAAAGGAAAGCCCTAAGTTTGTTTCTGTGTTATTTCATCAGAGCCAGGGAAGAACATTTAACAAAGCAGCTGCTTGACCTTCCTGGGAAAGCACCATAAACACAGCAAGGCAGGAACAGATAACATCATATTGACCTGTCTTCAGGGGCTGGCATTCACATTTTCATAAAGTGTCTAAGAAGATGAATCACTATACTAATAATATTTGTATTGATTATCTAAACTGAAACAGCAATCGAATCCATTGTCTCACTTCCTCTTAAATTGCTCACAGATGGGATCCTATTTCCTATTCTGCATTTCTAATGGGAACACTTAAATCACAGTGCAGAATTATATACACACATACAAACTGTTAACAAAAACCCTTTTATGACTCGCATGAAAATAAAGATTTTTCACTTTGTAGCTCAATTTGTACTCCACACAGAAATTAAAAATGACAAATTGTCAGCAGATCTCTAAATTACCTCTCCTTGTTATTTCTGAGTCCCTAATATTTGCTGACAGACACGTCCATGCTTTCCAAACCCTGACCAGTGCTTGTGGAGACTTGAAGTTTGGACACAGACTTAAAAGGAGATTCTTTTTTTTTACCATGAAAGTCAAGGCTCTTTACGCTATCTCAAGATCCAGGAATAGGGAAATCCAAAATCAGTGTGGTGTCAGAGGGAAAATAAACAAAAGGTTTTGCTGTTAGTGCAGGTACAAAACAAGAACTGCTGCAGAGACTGGGCTCCAGGTGTGATACTGGTTGCAGCAGGAGCTCAGGAGAGCAGCTATCAAAATCAAAAGTAAAGGAAATTTGCAACAAATTCAAAATAGGTTTGCCATGAATCAAAAGGCTTGGATTTTTCTTAAACTTCTCATCCTACATAAGCAAGGCTTTTCCCCACCCTGGCATGGGCACAAAATATGCTAGAACAAAAACTGAAAATGTCTTCAGTGTACAGATAGTTTGTGTAAGATTCCAGTGTGTTTCAAACGGAACTTTTCAGAGCACCAGGAAGGTGCGGGCATCCAAGCTGCCCAGAGCAAGCTGGGAGCCCCAGCCCCAGCTCCATGCTCAGCCCCAGCTCAGGCTCCTGCCCCACGCATGGCTCAGCAAAGCCCTGAGCTGCCTGAAGCCTCAGCTCATCCCCTCATCTTCTTTCAAGGAATAGCTTCACCACTGCCCCACTGCAGATGAAAACGGGAGACATTTTAAGGAACAAAAACGAATACAGCTCTCAGGGATTGCTGGGCAAGCAGGGAAAAGCCCAGAGCCACAGCACAACAGCTGGAGGGCAAAGGCTGCTTGGCTCAGGCCAGTCCCCAGGACTCATATGACTGTACAGCTGCCATAGTGAATGATCATCCCCTACGCTGAGGTCAGCTCTGCCCCCGGGCTAAGTAAGTGAAAATAAATGGTTTAGAAGATAAAAGGTCTTTTAAAAATTTATTTGTCTTGTTGTGATGTCAAAACTGTAATGGGAAGAGACTGGAGGCAGCAATACGTCGGTTAAATGGGAAACAGCCATCCTGGTGGGTCAGCACAATAAATTACAAAGCAGATCCCAGCTCATGCGGGATTTGGGGCTGAGCTGCACCGACAGACAAACCCTTGCACGCACCTGTTCCTGGCAATAGAAGCAGCTTGGAAATACAAGTGGAAAAATTGTGGAAATACAGCGATATTTCACAAATCCAAATTGCTGTTTGGACTGCATCTCTTATCCTTCTTGCAGATAAATTCTGAGCCTTCCAGCCACAAGGAGTTTTGCTTTTCACTCCTCCTCTTCCCAGGAGAGGGATCAAAATAGATTTAAACTATTCCAGGAAGGGAAAGGGTTAATCAGATTTCTCAAGGCAGCTTGCTGTTAAGATGCCAGAAAATACCGAGGGGAAAGAATGACTTGCTAAAGATGGGACAATGGCACTGGTATTTTGCATTTGTTTCCAGGCTTTCAGATAGAACAAATGGGAGTCATTAGTGAAATGAGTTTAAGGAGTCCTAAATTAGCTGTCAGGCTGCCAAGCCCGAAGAAGTGCTATGTCAGCTATTAATTCTGGAGAGCACTGGATTACCCAAACCTAGAAAGGAATCCTGCAAAATTTAGAGTCAATTAAAGGAGACTATTTTGCTATAATAATATTTTCCACACATATTACACCTCCTCATGGAACAGAGCCCACTTCTACCACAAACGAAATCTCTGGCAGGATAGAGTGTGGCTGATGTCTAGACAGCTGTAATGTGCTCTCCGTGGGCAGGTCCGCTGGCATCCCAGCTTGGGCAGGAGGTGGGGGCCGGAGGGCTCACCACCCTGGCTGGAGTGGCCCCAGGAAGTGACACTCGTTTGCCTCAGCTCTTTGCTGTCTCTGTACCACCCAAAGAAGCACATCTGGATGGGGCGAGATGTCTGTACCCAGAACGGCCGTGGCATGTGGAGGTCACACCTGGCATCGTGTACACACCTTCCCTTCCCTTCCCTTCCCTTCCCTTCCCTTCCCTTCCCTTCCGACCCGCTGACAAACTCAAGCTCTGCTAAGCCCCCAGACCAGTCCCGCGGGAGTTCTGAACCCGGGGGAGCCTCAAGGGGCTGGCAGTGCCTCAGTGCCCAGCGCTGGGATGCTGATGTCCCACCTGTGCCCTGCCCCTTGCACATGGTGTCCCCAAATAAAGCCTCCATGCTGTAGACTAGAGAGCTTATCAGTGGGAGGGTTTATAAAACACAGGGTTTATAACCTCCTGAGGGATCCGAGAATGTTTTTGAAAGTGTGATGGAACAGATCCATGGACAAAACACCACCTGGAATGTGCCGATTAGTGATGTGCCTCCACACCACAGCTCAGCCTTCGGGAAACCCAAACACTCCGCAAATTAAAGCTCCCTCCACCGAGAGGAGCAAAGGGCTCTCACACCTCTGCACTGATGGCTATCACTGCTCAGTGCCCCGCAGGACAGCAGTAGCTGGGAACAAATTAAACCAAAAACCCCACGGCTGTGAAATACAAATGAGGCAAAAAATGCCTTCACTCAACCAAGAGAGCCCTGTCTGCCCAACTGTGCCGGATACACAGATCGTGAGCAAACAGGATAGAATGTCTTCTGCCTTTTGTGAAATGAAAATAAATTAAAGGATCTAAGGTTTCAGGTCATTGATCCCTCTCTTCCCTATCTGTACCATTTATCGGAGGTAGAATATAAAGGTTCCAGGTCCTTTTCTTTCTTTTTTTTTTTTGTCAGTACTTTATGGTTGTTTTTTCTCCTTCACCCTTTCATTTTCTGAATGAAGGACCACTTAGGAACCTGTAAAGTAATTAATAAGCTTATAATAGGAATATTATTTTCCTGGGACAGTGCAAATTCTTTCTGAATAGGTTGAAGAGATTAAAGTAAAAATGCAATTTGTAAATAGATCAGTCCTTTAATTAGTTTATAGTCTGTTAAGAGATAGTATTTTGCTCACATAGATCATCTCATCTGTTATCTAAAGATCTCAGAGTACTTTAGGAACATCAATTAAGCCTTTTAAGAAAACAACCTTGGGAGATAGGTAAGTGTATTTAGTTTAATTAGTGTTCCTGTGAGCAGCAGGCATTATTATTAAATTTAATTTAGTCCAATAATTGACTTATTTGTTAATGGATTCTAATTCATCTGAGAAGGGATCAAATCCATCTGATTAAAAGGATTACATCGACTCAATTAATTCTATTAACTGACTGAATTTGCCATTTAATAATCTGACACACGGGGCCAGATCTTGGTCCCAAAGAATGCATAAACCAAAAATTACACACCGGAATTATTAAGACAGCAGAATTATGCATTGCAGGGCAAGCATTTTGCCTTGGCATTTGCACACCTGGATGAAACAGTCAGGGGGGATTCCTCTGGCCGGATCCCCCAGCCCTGCAGCATCATTCCTCCCTGAGCCAGGGCTGGCAGCTCATTCTGCTGTACTTGGGGTGTCTGCTTGGAAAGCAGCAGTTCCCTGCCTGAGACCTCCCACCTCCCCTCTGTTCTGGGCATTCTCTGCAACCAAGAGGTGAGAAGATTTACAGAAATCAATAAACCTTGCAATAAAAGTAACCTCCCTTCAAAGGCAGGATAACCCTCCCATTTGGAAGCTGGATATGAGAAAAAAAAAAAAAAGAAAAAAAGAAAAAAAAAAAGAAAAAAACATCTGGACACTGTTGTGAATATAAGGGAAGACGGGAAAGAGGTGCTAAAACCTTATTTGCTCTGCTATCCTTAAAACGGGCTGGTGCTAATGGGCTGGTGATGAGCACCAGGGACCTTCGCCCTGACAGAGCTTCCCACGAGAACCTTGAGCCGACGTGGCCCTTGCCTTATGTCACCTTCTCCTAATTGGACCGGACTGTTGAGAGAATTCACGGCTGGAGCCAGCTCCCAGGCACCTTTTCCAACGTCTCTTGCCCTTTCTCAGACATTTCTCAGACGTGCTTGTCCTCCCTAAGCCTTCCCGAAGCTGCAATCCGTAGGCCATCAACCCACATCCCCCTGGCCGTGCTCTCCCTCAGCAGGGCCGGGGCAGGCTGGGCAGGAGCCCCGGGAGCCGCTGCCACCTGCGAGGGTGGCACAGCCCTGAGGCCGGCGAAGCCTGGCGCTCTCACCCCGTGCCAGCACGGAGGCAGCCGGAGAGGGAAGGGGCAGGGGGACACCAGCTGAGCGGGACGAGAGGTGTGCTCCTCCAGATGCAGACCTGCCCGTCAAGACGGAGATGTGGATCAAAAGTTTGCAACTGTTGAGATCCCCAGACCCGGTTTAAGCCTCTCTCTGGTCTTGATCAAAGGTTACTCCATAATAATGCCTCAGGGGGAGGGGTTCCTGGCACATAATGAACCCTGTGTCATTGCCTTTGTGTCCAGGTTGGGCTGTAACACAGATGGTTCTCACTCCAGTAACTCCGACATCTCTCCCCCCTCCATTATCCCAGACAGGAGCTTTGCGCGGTCCCATCCCGGGCCACCGTGTCCCACCTCACTGTCTCCCCGATTATCATGCTCCGAGTGTTCCGTGCCAAGCAGGACCAAGAGCAGTTTTCCATAACCTTTCACAGGGCTGGGGGCGAGAAGGCTCCGCTGCCTCAGCGCGTTTGCTGAGGAGGCTCCGGGGACGGAGCCGGGCGGGGTCTGGGGGTGCAGGCAAGAAACCCACAGCCGGAGCACTCCGGCAGCCGGGAGCGGGCTTTGGAGGCAGGCAGGGATACAGGAGCGGGCTTTGGAGGCAGGCAGGGATACAGGAGCGGGCTTTGGAGGCAGGCAAGGATACAGGAGCGGGCTTTGGAGGCAGGCAGGGATGCAGGAGTGGGCTTTGGAGGCAGGCAGGGATGCAGGAGCAGGGGTTTGGAGGCAGGCAGGGATGCAGGAGCGGGGCTTTGGAGGCAGGCAGGGATGCAGGAGCTCCCAGCCTGGAATCTCGGGCTCTGCCATGGCAGCACCGCCCTCGGCCACGAGCACGCTCCCGCACGCGCGGGTCTGTTGTTCAGACATGATTGCATATGCATGAAGGGGACAAGATGGGCTTTGACACATAAATTAGCACTTGTCAGCTGCTCCCGGGAACACTTCCCTGCTGCACCCACTGTAAATGCCGCCTTCTTTCACCGAGAGGAAAACTCCATCACGGCACCTGACAGGCACCGCGGGCAGGAGCCGTCCCCGGGCGGCGGCGGCAGCGCCCAGCCACTCGTTTACATATTAGAGCTCAGGAGGATGAATGCCATAAAATGACACAATAATTAGCAGCCAAGTGGCACTTTTCACTCCTGTAATATCTGGAAATTTGGGAATGACAAAGGACAAGGTTGATGGGAACTCAAGGCAGGGCTTTCTCTGAGAGAGGGGCTGACCCCACACAAGTGCCTTGGGAGGTCACTTCCTACCTGCCAGGTGCTCTCTGGCTGTCGCTTCCCGTGGCACAGCTCACGCTGCTCCTGCACCCGCGCCCGCAGTGGCAGCAGCTGCCCTCAGTGCTCAGCGTGTGCCTCATCCATCCTGAAGCTTCCTGAGGGAACAACCGCTCCCAGATTTTGACCTGCCCTCCTCGTAGCTCAGCACCACCTCACCAGTCTGCACCAGACAATCCCACACAAATGGCTGAGCCAGCAAACTCTCACACACATCCCTGCAGCAGCACAGGAACACACGGGGCTGCACATCCCAAACATGAATAGGACCAGTGTTCTCAACAGCCCTAAAATCCTCTCAACAGCCAAAGAGACTAAAAGCACCTCAGAAGCAACCATCTCAAAATGAACCAGAATTATAGCATTTTTCACCGCCCAGCCTCTCGCAGCATTTCCAGCATGTTGCTTGTGTGCAAATCACAACAAGAATAAGTTGAATGTGCTGCTAGCACAGGAGAACTAGTATTCCACACACTCAGAGATTTGGCTTGAGCTCTTCAGTACTCTCAAAGCTCTCAAAGTCTATTTTCAGTTCAAACCAAATATCCCATCACCTGAAAAGATCAGAGTGTTCATTCAAACACTGGATTCACCCAAACACCAGCCCAAGAGTTCATGGGGAAAGGACTTCCCCAGCCACCAATTTAGGTATCATTATATCATTTATGAATTGCAGTAAACACACTGTGAGCTCATGGCTTGGGCAGAAAGATACTCTTCAACCATTTATTAATAAATTAGGACAGGACAGGGCAGTACTCTGGGAACTGCCTACAGCTGGGAGGCCGTTTCAGCAAAACAAATCTCTTGTTCTTAACCTGGAAAAGTTTTTTTTTCCTTTTATTTTGGTTTTTATTGCTCTTATTATTTTTCTCCCAAGAGGTTTTTAGCACAGTATCCTGGATTAAAGCCTTTGACGTGAAGTCTGGAGATCCCAGTAAATATTCTTACCATATTTATCTCCATCTTCTCCTTTGGCACTGATTCTCCTGCCAAGCACCTGGATGTGCTTCCCACTTGTCCTGCTGTAGAGCTGATAGAGCCGAAGCTGCTTCCTGCTCACATCGTCCCTCGCCCGCGTCTGGTTCTCCACGTGTATCCGAAAATCCACATTCTCCTCAGCAGCAAACATCTGAGACAGTGGGAGGTGGGGAGAGAGAACAGAACAGACCGTGAACACAAGAAGGCCCTGGTGCATAGGGACTGCACCACCAGCCTGCCAAGGGCACTGGCACTGAAGGACTCAGATTTGGCTGCCGTGCCAGGCACTCGTGTGTAATTCCACCCAGAGGTCTTCACAGTAAACCAAACTTGGGCAGTTACAATCAAACTGAGGGGTTTTGAATAAAAACTTCATCTCATCCCTGCTTTGATTTAATCCTGGTCAGCCATGCTGACCATAAATTAGGCTCTCCACTGCATAGGCACAGCCTCCAACAGGTTACACAGGCACCAATTGGAGAGTGGAGACAGCCAACCCCTTCTCAGAGATTTGGTGCATCACCTTCAGCAGCTGCACTGATTCTCTGGGTTAACTGCAGGAAGAAGTCAAGGGAAAAAACTCTTCATGCTGCCCTTAGCAGAATTGACTTGAACCTCACACTTGCATGAAATCCACTACAATAGAAATGTCACTTGTACACACTTCAGCTTAACTGTTAGCCCAGCTCTGCTCTGCAGTGAAGCCACCTCGTGGTCACCATCCATGGATGTGTTTCTGTCCACCTCAACAGGACCATAGGAGATCTCTCCTGGGGAGAGATCACGAGGAGTGGTGAGAGTCAAACCAGCTTTTTCACTAGTGGCTGTGATCAGCAGGGGTTTGGCAGCCTCAGCCACCTCATCTGTTTGTTCTGGCCAAGGGAGTAAATTGACCTTAGTTCACTACAGCTTAAAATATTACCATGAACTTTTCATTTAGTTTCCTATTTTAAGCATTCCCAAGAAGGATCAAAACAGGAGTCCCACTTTTCCTTCCAAAGAGTTGTCCTGACTTGCCCAAGGTCAGAAGATGAGACAAGACCGATGCTCTCACGATGCCCTCCAAAGGGGGAGACTGGGCAGCATGCACCTACAAAGCTCTTCCCACCCAAACAATAGGAAAGCCCAAGAATTGCTCCATGATCTGTCCATCTGTGATCTGTGGAGCATTTGCACCACAACATCCACACTGTCCACTCCAAACTCACAGATGGGCAACATTTTGGTACCAGACTCCCTTTACAGGACAATAAATGACTTAGAAACATGGCCTGCAAGCAAAAGGGTTCTGATGTATCAGAGTGGGGAGGGAACTGGCAATGAAAATGGAAAAGGCCAATAAATCCTTGTTCAGATACACTCCAGACTAGAACACATAAAGAAAGTGGCCACAATACATCAAAGAGCCCCACTTCAGCCTTCTGCACATCATCTCAAATACTGTGAAGCCTGAAAGTCAAAACCTCCATAGAACTTTGCAGCATTCCCAGTTATCTAGGAGACACCCAGGCCTGCAGCAGAAGAAAACCTCAGGCATGCAGTGCTGCTGAGCACCAGACCTTCAGAAAGCACCCTGAGCCAAAGCCCAAGCTCAGCACAGCTGCAACAGCAACGGTGTTGCCAGTGATGCTGAGGGATTGCCTTCAGTGCTGTTACTAAAATCTGGGATTTTGGTATTTGGTGTTTTGTGGAGAAAGTCATTTAGCTCCGATTTTGCTGTCAGGAGCCCATAAGGAGCTGAAGGCACAGGCATGGGCTGGGCAAGGGAGGCTCAAGGCAATGCTGGGACATTCACAGCGATATCAGAGGTGACAGACAGGGGTCACAAAATTTCCCACTCTCAGAAAACAGCAAAGCCAGGAGCTGTGACCCAGTGGTGGGAATGTGAAAGGAGGAGCAGCTCCTGGCCACATGGCATGGCAGGGTGCCACAGCAGGATGCTGACAGAGCTTTGGCCAGCACATAGCTAGGCTCTGCTAGCCCCGTGCTCCCCAGGCACCACAGCTACACGTGAGCACAGCACACAAGACTTGGCTTTTGACAGAAATTATATTAATTTCTTTTACTCCTTGCTACGTCTTTTCTTGCTTTCTTTTCAAATGCCATTGTTGCAAAGGATGCTAAACTACCAAACCCAGAGAGGTTCCAGTCATGCTGACAGTCTGCATTGTGCCCACAAAGCAAGGCTATTTGCAGCTAAAATTCTGGCTCCATCATTTTAAGATTTAAAACAGATTTTAAATCAAGATGATGTCATTACATTGCTTTCACCACATGTTAATGAATTTCACATTTTTCTAGGAAAAAAACAAAACAGGTGGGATTTGAAGGGGGGGGAAGGGCAAGTTGCTTTGCTTTTTTGGAAACTCCCAACAGAAAACGCAATCTGTTTTTCAAAACATATTTTAATTCTCTTCTAATCGTCTCTGTAGCACTCACACTGCAGAGACCCCAGCCCGTAGCTGCAGTGCCTTGGTGGGCCCAGGAGCACTCACGGAGCATCCTGCCCAGTGCTCAGCTCCAACATGTCACCAACACACCTGTGCACCTTTGTCACTACTGTCCTGCCTAAGAGCAGCTAATTAAGCCTCTTGCCTCTGCAAGCAGGGCACCTGCAGCACAGGGGTGACATCTCCTCCTCCCCCATCCAAGGAGCTCGCTGGCATCACCCTCAGCCAAGCCCTGAAGTAGCTGATGCAGGAATCAGCAGATGGTGCTGACCCAGAACACAAGTCAGCCCAGCATTTATCACTCCACCACTTCCCTAGGAAGTGCCCAGTTCGGAGCCAGGGCAGAAATCCCAGAGGAGGAACACTGTACAGGTTCCCCTTGCAGCTGAGCTGTCCCCTGGCCAGCAGCCATGGTCAGAACAGCAGTGAAACCACCCGGAGTGAGCCACCTGCTTAAAGATAAGCTCACACTTAACCACCCTGTGGAAACAGGATGCGCTGCTGGAGGGTGGCCAAAGGGAATCAACCATGCCAGCCTGGGCTGCATCTGGCCTGCAGCAGAGAATATCAATACCCAAAAATAAAATTTAATGCAGTGTTAATTTCATGAGATAAAACCTGTTTGATCATTGCTAAAATCCACTCTCACAGGACCCTTCCCCTACAGGGTGCACTCCCTCAAGCAGCAAACCTCTCTGAGATAAGAAAGTCCACGTATATATATCATAAGAGAGACTCTTCTATAAATCTCATAAACATTAGTAACATATTGTCCTTTGGCAACTGATCACCAGCACTCAGTCAGGGAGGTCACCTGAAACCAAGTACATGCACCCCCAAATACACTTGACTGCAGAAATCTCTTTAAGTCCCTTAAACTGAAGGGCTTTCACTCCTGTTCACCAAAGCAAGTTTTCCTTTTTTGTTTTCACTATTGAAATGCTATTACTGCACATAAACATATCATACACAAAGTAAGAATCCTTTTTTGCCTTTCAGTCTGATCACACCTCTGTGTTGGCAGCCAAACAGACTCTGGGTCCAGAGCTTCACACAACAGGTCCCTGAAGGGAAGGGCTGCTTGCACCTTCTAGCTCCCGAGCAGCACTGTGGGACACAGGAGACAGGACTCCTCCAGGGATTTGGGGTTGTATTATGGTCTGTCTGGCACCTGTCCAAAAGGTATGGGCCACTGTCTGTGCATGCCAATTTCAGCATCTCAGGATAGTGGTTTTGTGTAACTCCATCTCATTCTTTGGCAACAATTTATAATCTGCAAAATCCCAGTTGTTAAATTAGAGCATTGAATTCGATTTCATTTTCATTCTTCCTCTCTTTTTCTTTTCCATCAGTTCCTTATCCATTTACTATTTATTTGTCACTACACCTTTCAGTGCTAATATACAGCTACATTATCCAGAGTTTATAAAAAGGAATAAACAACATTTCTTTTAAAAACAATTACCATCACCTCAAGCCCCAGAAGCAACAGAAATGCCTCACTCCTGAAAAGAAGCTGCTCTCCCTCGTCTGTTGTCATTGCCCATTGATTGAAGGTGGAGCATTCAGTCCTACCTTCTTTCCCAACAGCCAAAGGAACCAGAAACTACATCTGTCTTCTAGCGAATCTACAACGGGAGATTTTCAAGTGCTTTTTTGCCATACGATTCTCAAATAAGAGTGGATTTCATTTTAGATGGCATTACAATGATCCTTCAGCTTAAAGAATGACTCCCCTCTTTGTTAAATCCCAGACAGAGAGTAAGGGAAAGACCATTTTGCTGATGCAGCTTAAGGTTTCACTGTGCATTAATCCAAGAAAAGCTCAGGAACAGCAAAAGCCTCCAACAGCAGCACTGTGATGTCAGCCCTGCACAGGCTCGTGCCCCATCCCTGCACTCACAGATGCCTCCTGTGAATGGAGCAATCCCAGCCCCGCCAAGGTCAATGAAACCCTGGCCATGCCAAGCCACGTTTACAGGATTTGGCTTTCCACCCATCCAACCTCCATGCACTTTGGATTTTTCTATTTCAAGCTTTCCAGTAACAGGGGATGTTAATCTGTTATTGTTCATGTCATAAAGCGTTACAGCATGAGATGTTCAAGGCCCACAAGCATGGCCAAGTTAGCTGGAAGCTGGACTTCAGAATTTCCTGGTGTTTTGCTATTTATGCTACAGAGCACTCAATAGAGAGCAAACCATATGTCATTCCCCCAGACGAACCAGGAATACAAAATCTCTCTCGCTAAGGGCTGTACTGATTGCAAAAGATAAACAAATCAGGCTATTCAAAGTCCTCCCAAACCCCATCTGATAAGCAGGAAATACTTACTACCTTTCAGCCATCAAATCAACCTAATATTAATGATTTTCTCCATGACCTTCTGAACACATGAAAGCTAACTCAATAAGGTCAACAAGAGGATATCCAAGACAGATCTCTCTCAAGCCCTCAAAGGCAAGTAACAAACCACTTTGCTTCCATGACTTTGGCAGAATTCCTGTATGCAAATCACAGCAAGATTTGCTAGCTCCCCATGACAGCCATCCTCAGCCACACAGTGAAACACAATGCACTCCTTTTTCCTCCTTTTAACTGCAAAGTCAATCCATCACCAGGATGTTGTTACCTTCATGTCACAGAGCCTAGTCCAAAGCCAGACAGCAGTGGATGAGCAGTGCTTGGGCCTGGTCCCTTCTTTTGGGTTTAGTAGCACGTTTGGAAAAGCAGTTCCATGCTCAGATATACAGAGAGGGCACCTTGGAGTGAAGCTCTGCACATCCAATGGGAGAGAGGCCGTGGTGCAACGGTGCCAGAATCCCACAAATGGATTTCCAAATAACAGAACTTAAGAGCTTTGTTTTGGTGTTTGTTTCTTCCTGATACCCATGGAAACTTTTTTTTTTCTTGAAAAATAAAAATCCAAAAATTTAAGCTGCACTTTAAGACATGGGAGATGTCACCATGGATGGTGACTGTGCACCCTCTGGGATGGTCTGTGAGAAAGGGTATGGAGCACTGTGGAAGTGGTTGTTCAAAGTGATCAGAGATGAGATTCCACAAAAAACTCAATGGCATTTACAAAGTATTTCACTTGAAATGCTTTTTGGTTATTTCTTTTTGGTGAAAAAGATGGAAAAGGAGAAGAAAATAGGATGAGGCAGAGGTCAAGCCTGCCCATACCTTTGGTTTTCAGAAATGCTAAATAGGACCCAAAGAGAACACATTTCCAGGGCTTGGAAAAGGGGACACAGCTCTATGAGGTGACACATACTTGGATCCAAAAGCTGCTCTGCAAGTGAAGCCTCCTTTCCTCCAGAGAGCTGCCTTGTGCATTCAGAGAGGCAGATTGAATCTCCTCGGGCAGTGTCAGACCTCTGTTCCCTCTGAAACACACAGCCTCTGAGAAATGCAGTCATCACTCAACCACACTTCCAGCAGCTCTGAGACCCCACCAGCTGTCCAAGCCATGCACCACTGCAAAAGCAACGCATCTGTTTGCCTTGGGATGGCAGGCACGGTGTTACTGAGCCTGGTATGAAACTAGGAGGGAGGCTGGAGGGAGTGCCAAAAACCTGGAACCTGAGAGTTTGAGGAAATTAATGTTTTATGGCCCATCAGTCAGTATTTGACCATTTTCTAGAGAAAGATGACACCATCTTCAAGAAAACTAAGTTTCTTCTTTTGATGGTGGAATGAGCCATAGCCAGAAAATGCACCATTTGTGATATGGTGGGATTCTAAACTTGTTGCACCCTGGGAAATGGTTAATCCTGAGGAAGAGCAGGGTTTCAGCCTTGATGAATGACTTTTGGAAGTGCAGCTGGAGGCAGGACGGCACTGCCCATGGCACAACTCAGCACCAGAGTGCTGCTGAGGTGCTGAAATGCAGTTCCCAGAGGGGCTCCAACACCCCCAGCCTCTCATCTGCCCCTGCACCTGCCTGTTCTCACTGGCTCAGAACAGGTCACTGCCAGTAGTCCCCAGGTCACATTAATGACAACGTCATCATGAGCAGAAGCAGTTCAGCTGCCTGCATGAGGCAGCCCTGGTATCCCCCAGGACCCTGAGCTGTGCCCTGGTGCTGCAGCACCAAAGGGGCCAAGACTGAGCCCCCTCCCAGCACCCAAAGGCAGCTCTTTTCCAGTGGGACTAGTTCCTGCTACCTGTGTTGACCAAAGCAAACTAATCCCATGCACCTCAGCTGAGGGAGATCTGTGGGATGCCACAGCTTGCCATGAGCTCTTGACAGTTTGAGTCTCCAGAAATACAGTTTAGACCTTAACTCTTTTTCTTATTTTTTTCCAGTTGTTATATATCTTGATGATGATGATGATTATTACTTAACAGCTGATATTATTTTACCATGCTATCCATCAGGCAAGGAGCAAGCAGGGCCTTTTTTTTCTTCCTTTCTTTGTCTTTTTTTTTCTTTTTTAATGCTTGTTGTATCTCTGCTATATACTTCCTTTCCACATAGAAATATCCCTTCAAAGCTTGATATTATTGAGCAGCTTTCAACCATGCCCAGCAGAGCCATGTATTCTCTGCATTTGTCTGGCCTTTGTTTCTAGGAATGAAATACCAATGGCTGAACAGTGTGACTTCGTTTCACTCCTTCATTCCAATACTTGTTCTATTTCTATCCCACTGGGTCAAACTCACCTATTGTGAGACCTCACCAATTTCAATTACATCAGGGATTAATTTGTTCCATTGCGTTGAAGCTGTTAATACAATTCTGGCTGGCTCTAGATTAGAAAAGGCACGGTGAGACCTCCCTCGCAGGCAGTGTGTTTAACAGCAGTCTTGATCTTCAGTTTTGTTCAGCAGTGGGGTGGGTTTTTTCTTCCCTTTGTGCCCCTTTGCCCCTCCTTTCACAATCTTCCCCTTCCTTTCTAAATTGTCCTTATCAGAACTGGGTGGTCCTTCTGACTTCCCCTGTGCCTTGCCAAGTGTTGCCTCCCTGAGCCGCTCACGAGGCTCACGAGGGAGGTCAGAGCTGGAAGGTCTGACCTGACACCACACAGATGTGACCACTCCAGCTTTGGCATCTCGTCTCCTCACAGGGTGCCCTCTCTGCTCCAGAGGAAGTTTCTGTGTTCATCCATGTCCCCTTCACTCTGTTGACCAGTGGCAATGTCCTCCCCACTTCACATGGGCCACACTGGACCCCACATCCCTGAGTGGCTGCCACCACTCCTCCCTGCTCACACCTGGACACACAGATTTCTCAGAAGCCGTTTCATGCCCCTGTCCCTCCGCACAGTATCGGTATTGCCACAAAGAAGTCTGCAACAGGCTGTGCACAACGGCCCCAACCAAGCCCTGTGAAACCATGGACCAAGGAGCTTGGCATGCTACAACTGCCTCCACTACCTTAACAAAAAAAATCTTTTCTTGATGGAGAAAGCACTCCTACTGAAATAATCTGCCCTTCTATGCAGGAATTAAACCCTTGCCCAGCACAGGTGGCTCTGCAGGTGAGCACAGGACTGAGGAGCTGCCTGCCCCACCCCTGGGCGCTGCTGGCCAAGCACACAGGCTGTCCCCACGACCCTCTGCTGCTCACCTGGCTCACCCAGGGCTGGGGAAGCCTGGGTGGCCACAGCAGTGGGGCTGCAGTGGAGACCAGGGCAGAGCTCCCAGCAGGGTGTTCCTGGAACAAAAGCTGAAGCAATCCCACTAAAAATACTTTCCAGCAATTTGTTCACCTCTTCAAGTGAGACCTGAGTCCAATTACTGAGAAACCTGCCAGGTTCAAAGCACTCCTGACCTTTTCTCCCCTCTCCCCAGGGCAGACACTCCTGCTGCAAACCCATTTGGCTGCAGCAACAGGGCAGAGTGGAAACCCTGAGCCCACTACCCTGAAATTGGTCAGGCATTTCCTAAACCCTGAGAAAAGGCAGAGTTATTCACCACAAGGACTTAAAATGTCAGTGTGATGCACGGGCCTGCCAGGTTCAAAATGACATCTCTGCTCTTCTGCTTGATACCAGCCCAGTCAAGACCTCCACAAAAACAGGAGCAAAGGCACAAGAAACGGAAAACCCGAGGGATACTCAAGAAAACCCTGCATCAGAAGGAGATGGAAGATCATCAAAGACTAACCTCCTGATAAGAGAATAAATATTTACAGGGCCAGCACCTCAGCGGTGATCCAGAGCTGATCCTGGGAGCTCCTTTCATCTGGTCCCCTGACATCCTCCAAGGAACACAGATCCCTGCTCCCACTGCAGAAAAGCAACTCCCTCTAGGGTAAAACACGGCAACTGCCGAGCAGTGCACACCAGGTCAGGTCAGGACTCACAAAATACCTTTCTGCATTGCATTTGCAAAGAAAACAGAGACTTGGCCAGCAGCTGTCCCCACCGCAGCTCCCAAGCACTGACCTCAGGTGAGAGGTGGCTTCTCTAAAAGCTAATTCAGCAGAGATGCCTGGGGACCTGACTGAATTATCCCATGGCACTTTCTTCTATCAAGTGCCCTCTCTGGAGATCTTTTACTGAGCTCCAGTTAGTTCCACTCTGCTCATTCTGACAAGGTAACACCCAGTGACCCTCTGTGGGAATGGTGCCAGGGGGAAGGGACTTCCTCAGGAGTCCCTGCCAGTCACACTAGCCCCATACCTGCTAACAAAAGGATTGAGCAGCAGTTGGGCTTCCTGATTCCCCTCTGTGACAACCCTGCTGCCACAGAGTCCCCTTCCTGAGGAACCACAGGATGAATCATAGAATGGCCTGGGTTGGAAGGGACCTTAAAGACCACCTGGTTCCATGGGCAGGGACACCTTCCACCATTCCAGGTTGCTCCAAGCCCCATCCAGCCTGGCCTTGAACACTTCCAGGGGAAGCTACAGCTTCTCTGGGCATCCTGTGCCACCCCCACAGGGAAGCATTTTTCCTTCTATCCCATCTAAACCTACTCTCTGGCAGTGTGAAGCCATTCGCTTTTGTCCTGGCACTACATCACCTTGTAAATTGTCTTTCCATCTTTTTTGTCAGCTGCCTCAGTGCTTCACCACCGCTCCTCACCACTTCACCTGCTCCTGCCTGAGGACTGATCAATTCTGTTTGCACAAGTCACCCTCAATGCCAACCCCAGCCTGTTGTCCCAGGCCAAAGGGCTCCACGAGCATTTGTACTCCAAGTTATGAACTCTGCTCCAGGCTGTCCCATGGAGTGTCTATAAAACCCATCAGCATTAAGAGGGCGAGATAAAAAATATCCTGGCTGTGTTGGTCTGTAAAGGCTCTTCCTTCAGCACAGCCAGGATCACCCCATACCTGCCAGCAGTCACGGAACTTCTCCTTCACCAAAAGCACTTGGAAATACATTGTCAAGCCCTATTATATCTCCTGTTTATACCACGCTCCCTCTATTATCGAGAAATCTCCAAATAATTTATAGGCCTGCAACCTCCTGCACTAACAGGGCCATAAATCACATTTATAAGCCTCATCACCTGCTGTTCCCAGGGCTGTGGGCCGGGGCTGGAGTAGCTCCCAAGCCCTCCACACCCATGTGTTCTGAGAAGGCAGCTCTGTTCTGCACTAGCCACAGGTTTGTTCCCTAAGAATCCAGTGAGGATCTCAGCCAGTGTCCTGCCTCACTGTGCTCTCCTCATCCAACCTCAACACAAGCACGCAAAAGAAGGTTTTCTTTGCACAAAATCAAACCAAGGGAGCAGGATGTTTCTGGCTATTTTCCTCAAGGAAAGAGGTTGCCCATCTAACTCTCCCTAAATGAGCAGTAGGTTGTTGGGCTTCCATGTGTGTGCCTCTGAGCCTCCCCTCACCATGCCAGATCGCTGGTTTTCTTTTCCATGAAATTGCAAAACCCCGGAATAACAAGGTTTGTGCATGGAAGTGCTGACACAACCCTTAACTACAGCATCCTGATCATGATACCAGAATAAGGACACTCCCTGTGTGGCCCAGCCTATGGATAAATAAAGCATTTCAGCAGCCAGCACCAACAGATCATAAACCTCCACAAGCATAAATACCAACAACAACCCAAAAAGATTAGAGGGCTTATGGGCAAGGCAGGCTAGGATGATTTAGAGTTGGGGTGGAAGGGTCATTCTTGCTGAATAGGTGGGGGTGAGTGGGCCACTGAAATCAATAAACCATTCTGCTCCCAGGGAAGGAAGGGGCCATGCTAATTGTGCAAACACACATTTTCCATTAGAGGCCAGAGCTCCCCCGGCATGGAGGGATGCAGGGAACCCACTCTGCTTGCTGAGCGACAAGGACCTCAGTCCATGACACGTACCAGGAGCTGTCACTCAGGGCACAGCTCACCCTTGCTGGCCACAACCTGCTGCTGGAGGCAGCTTCAAATGAATGCAGATGCAGGCAACGTTCAGCTCCATTAATTCCATTTTCTAGGGAGTTAATATACAGCACGTATATTAACAGCATGTATATTAACAGCATGTATGTTAACATACATCTCTGTTAATATACAGAGATACCAGCTGGCACAGGTATCTCAGTTGCTTTCAGCATCACCATCAAGTCAGAGCTTTTCCAGTGCCCAGTTCTAGCACCCAACAATCCTGCCAGCACCGGTTACCCTCAAGCACCAAAGACAACTCTGGAATCTATTTCATCCTGACAAAATAACCCCATCTGGAAGTTTCCACACTGGCATCAGAGATGGAGGTGGCCACAGAATGAGCCACAACAGCTCTCTACATCCTCCAGCAGGGACAGACCCAGAGCTTTGCAGACGGGTTTCCAGGCACAAAGCTGCCGAGGCACAGAGTTCAAAGGCAGCAAGCAATTCCTCCTTTGGTCCTCCTCATGCCAAATTTTTCTACTTTTTTCCTCCACTTTCTTTCTAGGAAACACAGTAATGACAAAAAGATACTGGCTTTGGAGAGTGAAGCCTATTTGCAAACAGAATAAATCTATACCATACAAATGCACAGCTGTTTCTACCCAAGGGGACAAGGGTACCCAAAGTCCATTTTTGGGACACACCAAGGAGAGAACCAGTAGCCAGTGGCAATGTCTGTTATTCCCATGAAGAAGCCTGAGTTAACAAGCATGTACAGGTGCAAATGGTGGCAGTTTTTACTCCTACTGGTTGGAACTGGATGCTGGTGGTAAAGCACAGGGACCTGCTCTGCTCCCCCTGCATGAGCCAGTCTCCTCCTCTCTGCCTTTCCAAAGGTATTTAAAGAAAAAACTCGATAGATCAGTTAATAAAATAGCTTGAAGTTTGCCCAGCTCATGTCAAGTTTACAGCTTGCAGTTAATGGATTTCAACTTGGGATTTTAAGATTTTTTAAAACAAGTAATTTCATCTTCCCTCCAGAAATAAATTCCTCAATAGCTTCACTGCAAAAATATTCCCAGGAATGGACAATTCTGCTGCTTATGAACTAAAGACAGTCTGGAAAAAAAAAATCAGATTATTATTGAGCCTTATCAAAAATATGGCATAAACCATGTTTTGACTTTAATCCAAACCAAATTGTCAATCTGCCCTCAAGATCCCATATAAGAAACATGAGCCTAGGGCCAGAAAAGAAAAGCAAGGTTTGTTTAATAATAGAAGATTTGTTCTCATCTCTATTAGCCACGCTTCTGCCTGGAAATATTTACACTGCAAACGCCAGGCAAAATAGGATTTCTTATGAGTTAGGGAAAAGTCTCATTTGGTGTTAATTAATTTAGATTACAGGTTTCCCATTTTCAGGGAAAAATTCTCAGCAGTTTTGGAAAATAAATCTGGTTCTGAAATGTTTTAAATAAGGGAAAAAATAAAGTGGTGTTAAAATCACTGAGGTTTGGGCTGCTGCATCCCTGCACAGCTTGAGGGTACCAGGGAGAACCCCACACATTTTGCTCCATCCATCACCAGTCACCAGCAGTGGGAAAATGCTGCCATGGGAAAATTCAGGCCAGACATGGGCAGACATAGACATGAGACCTTGTGGGATGAAACTGGGGATCCCCCAAGAGCCCTTTCTTTGAGCCACCAGCATCCCTGCCCACAGCACTGGGATGATGTAAGGCCCCATGCCTTGTCCAGACATCCCCAGGTCCCTGCCTGGTCTGGGGACACCCACAGGTGCCACCCCCTGGGCCACCACCCAGCACAGGGCAGCTCTGACAGCTCAGCCTTGCTGGCCTCATGTCAGACTTTGCACAAATTTCCTTTGGAAGTGAAACCCCACAACTGAACCTGGTGGTGCTCAGTGTCTTGGCATAGATAGTAATGGCGCACACTGGGGAAATCAAGTCCAGAAATGAAAGCTGAGCAAATAAATTCAATTTTCTTGTTTTCTACATTTAAACAGTAATTCTACAAATCTACTCTTTTAACATAAACAGCACAAAGCAAGCCCTCTGCCTCACTGCCCGCTCCCATTTATTATAGGACAGGAGGAAATGGGTTTAAAGTGAAAGAAGAATGATTTAGATTAGATGTTAGGAAGTAATTCTCTCCTCAGAGGTGGTCAGGCAGGGCCACAGATTGCCCAGAGAATCACAGAATATTCTAAATTGGAAGGTACTCATAAGGATTATCTAGTCCAGCTCCTGGGCCCTGCACAGACACCCCACCAGTCCCACCCTGTGCATCCCTGGCTGTGTCCAAATGCTCCTGGAGCTCTGGCAGCCTTGGGGACGCTTCATCCCTGGCAGTGTCCAAGGCCAGGCTGGATGGGGCTTGGAGCAACCTGGGACAGTGGAAAGTGGCCCTGCTCATGGCAGGGGGTGGAATGAGATGGGCTTTAAGGTCCCTCCCAACCCAAACTATTCTCGTTCTGTGATGAGCAGGGCAAGCTCTCCATGCTGGCCAGAGCTGCCCTCACTCCTCCCTCCCAGCCTGAGATGTTCCAGCTTTGCAAACCCAAATGGAAACAGTCCCCACAGCCTGGGGTCAGCTCCCAACACGGAGTTCCAGATTTAATTCCAGGGGAAGTCTGCAGCACTGCCTGCTCCCAGGGACAAAGATGCCATGTGCATGCAGCACCCAGCGCTGTCCCTGCAGCAGAGCTGCTGCTCTCCCATCGATTGCTGGGGGCTGCTTCCTGCTCTGATCTCAGCTGGCCAGGACTCTCCCCAATCACTGCAAGGTCGCGACCACGGAGTCAGAAACCTGCACGACATACATCATAATTTATTGTACAGCTAATCAATACTGCACTGCCCTGTGCAGTGAGGGACTGAGGCTGCTCATGCGGGATCGCAACCTTCCGGCCTGGAGAGTAAGGGGGTCAAAAGTGGGTTCATGTAAGAGCTGGAGAACATGGCTGGAAAAAGAGCACACACTCCACTCACTGTTTGTTCCTACATTCCTACAACCCAGCCGAATTCCACCAATGGTTTGAATTCAGCTTGCTAAAGCAAATACAATTATCTGGTCAGGATTGTGCCCAACACTCAACAGGAGAAGTGATGCAGCTGCCCCATGAGGAGATCACCCAGGGTGGGACAGGAAGGAAGTGACCCCGGTTCCTGCGGTCACAGCACTGCCAGCTTTTCAGACCACCCCTCTCCTCAAATGGATAAAAAGCATCAGAGAAGTAGCAAAATGCCCTTCTATCAAAAATGTCCTTCATGCCACTTTCTAATTTATATTCCCAGAGCTTCCCATCCCAGCAGCCATGCCCACAAACACCCAGCACACACACTACACACAGTCATTGACTAGGCTCACCCTGCTCCCTGCATTTTTCTTTTCATTCTGGATTTCTGTGCAAGAGCAGCTAAGGGTATTCCAAAAGATACAAAAGCTTTTTAACAAGTTGTCCCTCAAAGTGATGCCAAAGATAGTATTCTAGCAGAAAAAACAGGATTTGAAATATGGAGCAGGAGAAAAAGGAAGAGGGAGGACTAAGGAGTGTTGGGAATACCTTGTAGGAAGAGCAATCCATTATTAATTGCTGCATCCTGACATTTGTATCCACACAATATGCACTTCTCTGGGACCTTCACCAAGGTTTATCATCCATCTACTTAGATTTTAAAAGATGAGCAGAGGAATCACAGGGCACACTGGGCCCCTCTCCACCCTGTTTCCCCTCAGTGACAGCCCCTCGTTGTTTCCAGATCCAGATCCTCAGCCTGGCCACCACGGGAGCTCTGGCTCTGCCTGGGGCAAGTGCCAGCACCCTCAGCCTGCTCCTGCTTCCATCTCTCTGTGGGTGAGCACACGGGCTGGACTCTGCCCCATCTTCTGTCATCACCAAGCACACAACAGTGAGCAGGATATGCTAGGCCATTCCCTACTGCCCACGTCTTATCACAGAATCATTTAAGTTGTAAAAATCTTCTAAGATCACCAAACCACTGGCTAACCCAGCAGTTCCAGGCCCACAGCTAAACCACGTGCCCGACTACCACATTCACCCATCTTTTGAACACTTCTAGGGATGGTGACTCCACTCTTCCAGTGCTTGACAACAGTGTTTTTCAAGAAATTTTTCCTCATATCCCATCTAAACCTTCCCTGACACAACTTGAGGCCTTTTACCCCAATGCCACAGCCTAAGATGTTCCCCTCTCCTCGCACGCAATGCTGACCTGCGGCAGCATCAGCAACAAACTCAGCAGCACCAGCCCAGCTCCAGCCCTGCAGCCAGAGCAGCACCAGCCCAGCAGGAGCCACCCACAGGACATCATCAGAGCTGTTCTGCACCCCGAGCTCCAGAGGTTAAAGGTGTTTTGGCTCTCACAGCTGCAGCAGAACCAAGACAGTAACCCCATGAAAAGGCAAACACAGTGAGCAGGGTGTGAGCAGAGCCTGGCAAAGGGGGGGATGCACTGTCACTGTGTGGATAGCAGTGCCGTGTGGTTCAGCTTGAAATGCAGCTGTTTGTGTGGGCAGAGCAGGCAGGGGGCTGAGGAAGCACTGCCCAGGGAACCAGCCCCAGATGGAGGCACCAGGGGCACAGACCCACAGACCAGGCCCTGGAGGGGGAAGATTGGCACTTCGGCTCCCACCCACCACAGCCCCTGGGGCTGTGAGGAGGTAGCACAAAGGGAAACACACAGACCATGACAGGCTAAGCCTCCTCCTTCCTCTCTGTTCCCCTTTCTTTCTCTTCATGCTATGGTGAGGTTGCTGAATGGCAATAGGAAAATACTTTGGCAGAGCCAGACAGTCTTTTATATTTTGGGCGGTTTTTTTCTTACTTTCCTTCCAGCTGCTTTGCCGGATGCCTAATCCTCCATGGACATCAGGAGAGGTACCAGGACACGGAGGCGACATGCTAGGTAGGCAGCACATTGCACAGCTCTGCATAATTTCTGCTTGTACCTGCTGCTATGGTACAGCAGGTGATCAAAACACAGAAACTCAGGGAAGGAAAGAAAACCAATCATGTCTGGACCTGCTAGGCCACAAACACCCAGGTGGAAGCCCCCAGGTCTCAGCATCAGAGCACAGGAAGGCTGTGCCCTGCAGCACAGCATCTCAGAGGCAGGAGGGCATTTAGGCGCCTCCCTGGGCCCAGGGCTCCCAACTCCCACAGCACAACCCACCCCAGGCTTCCCAGGGTCAGAGAAGCTCAAAGACCCTGGGCGGGGACCCTGGTAGCAGGTATCCCCATCCCTGTCCAGGCACTAAGAGCAGTCATTCCTCTTTCTCCTTTTTAAATCACATTCCATGAACATATTTTTCACCTGCACTTATCGTAAAAAAGTACCCAAATCTGTGGAAAAACAAAGCCAAAGCAGCTCTTCAAGGCAGAAGAGGAGAGAACGAAAGAGAGTCCTAAGGAAAGGAAGAGATATATAAAAATACTCCCAAAGATCTGCGAAGTAGCTTTATAGATCCAAAATAATGATTTTCGGTCCCCGAGGAGTCTCTCTCTTGAGCTCAGCTCCTACAGCAGAGGAAGGTACCCAGTGGCCTGGCTGACCAGCTCAGTGCTATCAACTTACATCAAAATCAAATATTCAGTGTGGCTGCCCGAGCCCCCCAGGGCTGCTCATCCTCCCTAAGCCTCCTGCAACCCTCAGCAGTCACTCCCACCACCAGCTGCATCCCACATGCCAGCCACACCCACAGGGCTCAGGCATTTGCCCATTCTGCTCTTTTCTCTCCCACCTTAGTACACTACATCCAAGCTGCTCTATAAGCAAAAACTAATTCTGAGTTTGAGCAGGAATTCCTCCTGTGAATCTCACTTCACTCCAAACCCAGCACTGCTGCAAACCCAGCACCTCTCAGAACCCCACACCACTCAGAATCCCACACTGCTCTGAACCCTGCGCCCCGTACCTCCATCCAGTCTTGTACTTGTCAGGTGCAATAAGGAAAGCAAAACCAAAATATAATACAACCACCACACTGCATCCAATCGAGATCTGAACCTCATGGTGTCCTTCTATGCATTCTCCTCAACAATGCCCATATCCATCTCTGCTCCTCCAAAGCACCTCACACATCTCTGGAGCTTTGGAAAAGCAAACTGCATTCACACAGGGTGCAGAGTGAAGCCCCCAGGCAGCTCTGCTCTGCTGCCCATTGCCACAGCACGCCCAGAAAGCCAAGCCCCCAAACGCTGAAGCAGCTCACGTTTTTGTCAGCCGTGCTGGGGTGAGAAACTGGAAACAGCTTTGCAAATCTTCCTATTAAATGTCTTTGAGGGGTCTTTGTGGCAGAGAACCTTTCCCAGCGCTCTGAAGGGCTGGGGACCTTCATTGAGAAGCAAAGGCAGGGTGTGCCCAGGGCAGGCAGCCACGACCTGCTGGTGGAGCACAGGCTGCACATCCCTATCTATGTCAGAGCAAAACCCACACCTACATTCACCCGAGCTAAGCTAGTCTTGCCTCTCCCACAGGGGAACCCCAGCACACATCAGCCCAAGCACAAGCCCACTGCCACTCAGCTTCCCTGCTCCAGCCCAGGAAACTGCTCCAAAGTGTCTCCTCTCCCTCCACAAGCCTGAGCTCTCCAAAGTTCAAGAGGCACAAGGAGGATACACAGGGCAGCTTCAGGACACAACACTTCATAGAATGGTGCAATGAGTCAGCAGCAGGGAATAAAAATCCCTTGTGGCAAGCCACATGGTTGTTTCCTGGAGAGCAAGGGCATTTGAAACTGGAACAAACAATTTCATGTGCAACAGGACCCTACCACTGCAGGATGCAGGCCAGCAGAGCCACACCATCAGGAACTGCACAGAGTTCCATCAGAGTCCAGCACAGCATGGAGCCAGAGCCAGGGACCATCCCATCAACTCCAGTCCATGATGGGGCCATGCACTTCCACATTGCTGAGCTCCTCTGCTCATTAGCTCCGGTTTTGCTCACACAGTTTCTCTGGTCTTCTCACTGCCTAGCAATCAAGGCAGGTGCAACCCAAAAAATCAACAGAGAGCTGCCCAGCCTTTCACAGACCACATTTGCCATATTCTGTCCTTCTCAGCATGACCTCTCCACCCTTGTGAAGCAGGGGGCAGGTGCTGGCACAGGGATGCTGTGCCAAAGACATGGTGTTCCCAATCCAGGCTGAGCAGAGAGGGCAGGCACGGGATCATCCAGCCTGGGGGGCTCTGGGCCCCACTGAGTCTTGGCACGCGGGGCCTGACCACGAGGAGGGAGCAGCCCACGGAGGTACCACCTGTCCCACCCCACAGCACTCCAGGAGCAATGTGGGGGTGCCCAAAGCTCAATCCCTGGCAGCACACACAGCCTTGGCACCACCTCAAGACAGACATTGTGCCACCCAAGGAGGACAAAGGCGAGTGCTCATCTGCAGGGAGGGGAGACAAGAGAATAACCTTGTTGGTGTTGTGCAGTCCAGCACCCTGTCTTTGGTGCTGTCACCAGGATGGCAAGGGCAGGGCAGGCGGGGAGCTGTGGCTCTACAACTGCTGCACACCCACGGATAAAGTGGCCAGGCAAGGCGAGCTGGGTGGGCTGTGACCAGGACCTCCTTTGGCTTCCCCACAGTGAATCCCCAGAGCCATTTGGTGGCACTCACCACCCATCCTGCTTGTCCCAGGGAGGACAGCTATGGAGCAGCAGGCAGGGAGAGGAGGGAGCTGCTCAGCAGGCTCACGCCTTTGACATGTGCTGTGTGTGGCTTCGCCAGACCGCAGGATCTGGCTCACTGAACGTGTGGAAGCAACACTTCTCCGTGTCTCACTTTACAAAGCCCCAAACAATAACTGTCTGTCGCTGCACAGGAGCTTAGAAGAAACATAAGTTGCTATTGGCATGGCGCACAGCAGCCTTCCTCTTACACAACACCAGCAGATGTGAAAATAGCCCAGTGCTGCCTTGTGCGTTCCTCTGACCTTCTGTTTGCTTCTGGATCAGATTCCAAAACTAGATCTTAACCTACAAGAGCCATAAAAGCAAAGGATTTGGCCCTATCAGGGACCTCTTCATAATCTAAGACAGATGCACTCCATGTAGGAGAACACGGCGGGGTTTATCAGGCAGGGAAGAGGCTGAGGCAGGACCACCCTCTGCTCTGCAGCACAGCCAGGGCAGCCCACGCAGGCATCACCCCGAGCTCTGCCTGGCCATGCACTTGAGGTGGCTCAGGGACAGAAGAGCTGGAAGCTCTTGCAAACCAGGACAGCACTCAGAACGTCAGATCCTACTGCTCAACTTACACTGAAGCTGCCTCCAGTTCCCACTTGCCCTGGCAAAGGCGACCCTCTGAGGTCCCATGTCCCCAAACTTGTTACCCTCAGGGTTACTGGTGCTGCCAGAGACAGCACAGCATGGGCAATCCCCTCCAACATTGCAAGGTGCTTCTGGGATTTCTCACCTGCTTGAAGAGCAGAGATTGACTCCAAAGCCAAACCCAAACCCAAAATCATTCTGGGACATACAGAATGAAAAAGCACATGGAAGAGAAATTGCTCCTGGAAGTGTGAAAAGGTAGGAGAATAAACTGAAGAATGCTAAAGACATGATAGAGAGTTCAGTAACCATCAGTGAAAGAGCATCCCTAAGAACAACTTGCATAAGTAAATCAATGTCTCCAGGTCTGCAAAAGTATCTGGTGTCCCTGCTTTGGAACTGCAGCACCCCCAAGCATCAGAGCCACTTCCTAAGAGGCAAGAGAAGAAAACAAGACAGCAAGTGGCATTGCTGTTGCAGGGGAAGGGACTGGTGACAGTCCCTTCAGGGACAGGCAGGAACAGGGACAGGCAGCCCTGTGAGGTCCAGGGCTATAATGCACCCCTGCTCCAGCAGTGCTCCCCTCTGCCCCACCACGTGTTAATTCCTGTGCTCCTTGGTGGAAATGGCACATGATGGCAAAGCCCTGGAGGAGTCTGAGTCATCCAGGGGTCTAAATCCCGCTCCTGGAAACTCCCGACCCTCCAACTTTCCTGTGGCCAGGGCTGGGGAACATCTCTCGGTGCTGCCATAACCTGTCCACAGGAGATGCTACAGTTGCCCTGTCACCCACTGGTGGCTGCAGGGTGGCCTTGGGCTCTATGGAAAAGCTTTTGGCCAGAGCTGAGCCTCCAGCATAGAACTGCTGCAGCTCACACGTCAATGCACCACAGCCCTTGTACACGAGGAGCCACCAGAACACACAGAGCACACCCAAACCATGGTGTTTTGTCCCAGAATCTCTCCAGCCCCACACACACTGGAGGAATTTCCACCTCTGCACACAGAGCCACATGTACCAGGCAGCAGCAGAGCAGAGCAATTCTAAGACCAGCACACAGGACAAGCCACAGATCATGGCTTGAACGCAGGGCAAAAGGCAGCCTTAGAATATAGTCCACTTCAGAAGCTCTTAAATCTCCCCAATACAACACAGAGTCCTTTAAGCAAAACTAAACAACTTCCTTTAGACTAAATAAATATTAAACCTAAGTGATGCATTAATTTACTCCAGTTCACCAAAGGCTAACTCCTACCCAAACTGATCATTATTAAAGAAATCCTATAATCCCTTGCTCCCATTCAAGTTCAAAACATGTAATCCCATGAATAAATCCAGAAAGAAAGTGTAGCAAAATGGGCAATAAAAACTTACAGCATTCACATCTTTTCATCTACCATTAATACTGTAAACACTCACTCGAAGGCCCTCGAGTATGACTAATCTAATGTGTTGGCTCCCCACACCAATTGCCCAAGGAGCTCCGCTCTGCGTGTGACACCCAGCGAGCTCCGCTGCCCCGCCGGCCGCAGCCAGGGCACCTCCACAGAGCCCAGCACAGCCATCCCACCTCACAGCCCCCAAAATGCTGCAAAATCAGCACAAAAGGGAGCAAGTATGGTTCTAATAGCACCAGTGCACAGAGCTTTCTTCTTTTTTTTTTTTTTT
>VYXF01009593.1:120333-141868 GCA_013397295.1 Polioptila caerulea
GCCGCTGCGCACGGCTCGCCTGCCCTCCAGCGGCCGCTCCGCCGCAGCGCCCGCAGCCCCGGGGAGAGCCCGGAGGCTTCCTCCGCCTCAGCTTTGGCGTGTTTTCTGGTTTGTTTGGGGGTTTACTTTAGGTTAAGAAAAAAAAATTCACACATTGATAACGTGTGGTAACTCTTTCCTCTTGTCTGAAAGCTCGTGTATAGCAGACAAGATGCCAAGAACCGTTAACCTCCACGCATAGCCGAACTCTCCAAAGAGCACCCAACGTCAGTTAACACCTTATTAAATAAGAACATAACCATAGCTCAGAACTCTGAGCTTTCCAAATTCTCTACTCGAATAACAGTGTGCATCGTGTCGCACCCAGCTGCTCCCACCTCTGCAGGGACCGAGGCGCTTGCTCCGCTGCCACTCTGAGCCACAAATCAAGCAGCATCTTTAATTCCCTGGAGTTCATCGCAGGGGAGAGTCTTCAAGTATCAAGTTATAGGGTTTTTCGGCCCATAGTTTCAGGCCCAAGAGGCACAGAAAACATTAAATTTTAAAACAGTGATCAAAGCAAGTCCTTATAAAACCTCCAGCACTAACACATGTCTGTGATGTATTTAACAGACTTCACACTTCTGGTCTTATGGATCTGCAAGTTTAAAAAAAAAAAAACAAACCTTAACTGCTGTCAATTGCTGATGTCACCAACATCAGAGGCCCCATGCATCCCTGTCCCAGCAGTCCCACGGCACCTTGCCATGGCTGAAAGCTGTTTTCACACATGGCCAAGAACATCAGACCCACCATCCTGAGCCCTAAAAGTTGAGCTTACCAAGATGCCTACACTGGAACAATACAGAATTTGGGGACTCACAAGACCACAGTATTTAGCTTAGATGTGAAAGTATATCCCTAATCATCACCAATGCCTTATTTCTTGGAAGCTGTTTGGGTGGCAGAAGCCCAGCCTGTCCCACCTTAGGCTAGTAGGTGCTGCTCAGTCCCACAGGAAAGGTACCCACAGCACAGGATCATGCCCAGCATTTCCACATGCACCAGCTCCTCACCTCGCTAAGTCCAGTATCTGCTGCCCAATGCACACCAGAGTTCTGCAAAGCCAGAGGCAGTAACTCCTCCAAAACCCTCACAGTCATCTGTGGGCATGAGTTTTCACCACTCCTTAGGCTTTTCACCGTGGCAGCCCCATTATCCGCCTCCAAGAAAAAGCTCCTCAGACAGTGACTTGATGGTCCTGCACAGCACTCAAGCTGGCCCAGGGCTGCTGCACCTGGCTGGAAGCAGAACAGCTAGAAAAGGAATTTTTGAAGCTGCTGCTAACTTTTATCATTTTAATTGTCCCAAGAGCAGGTCAAATTACAGCAGCTACAACAGAGGTGTGAGCCATGCATGGAAAAACTCATCCCAGGTGACGCTGGCCCAGACCATACTGAGGAGCCATGTGCTGGCAACACAGCTCCCCCACAGCTATGACCTGAAGGACTTGGATCTACACAGGCCAGAAAGACCTGGACACTTTAAACAGCAAGAACTGCCAGGGCAACACCAGGGGTTGTTTTGAAGAGGGCACATGAGGGTTTTCTTCTTTCATTTATTTCATTTGTAATCTCATGAGTTCTTTATTTAAAATAGATCCATCCTTTGTGCCTCAGTAGTCTGGCAAACCCCCTTAATCTTTAATATCCAAATAGTTACCTGGATAATAATACCAATATTGGGCTAATCTCAGACTACCAGTCTTGAACAACATGGATGAGGCAACAACACAGAATAGAGAAGAGGCAGCTCATATGTGTCTCTGAAAAACTAGAAACATCGTTTAGTGGCATGCTGTTATGACTATATGTGAGTATGTATCTATATCTATATATATATACATATACATATATATATATATATCTAATATTAAGAGCTCCACATTTAGAACTGTTGCTCCACTGCTGAAGGCTCCTGTGTGATCAGATTCCAAGCACAAATCCAGCCAGAACAGCCGATGCCCACTGGAAAACCTTAAAGGCTGTTTATTTTTCTTACAGCACGCTCAAGGTGTGAAGGTTGGCACAGCACGTTCCTGAGAGCCTGATGTTCTCAACACTTTCTAAAGCAAGACAGGGCCAGGCAGGACCGTGCACTGCAGTGTGCCCTGCGAGCTCCTGGGGTTACTGCCTTCCACTCACCCTTGCAAATGCCTGAATTAAGGCTGCATCCTACAGTGCCCCAGTGGCTTTATTGGATTAGTGACCGCCCTTCAGCAGCTCAAATCAAAGTCTGAGCAGCCTGACCTTTCACTTGCAGGGCAGTGAAGGTGCCCCCAGTGAAATGAGCTTCCCTCACCCTGCTCCACTGGTCCATATCCCACAAGGAGCCGGCATTTCACAGAGCATGGAGCTCATTCAATAGGGCCAAGGACTTAGAAGCATGCTTGAGTGGGAAACCTTCCCATTCCGGACACTCCTTCGGAATATGAAAGAGAAGCCAGCAGGAATGGCCAGGATCTGGTCCTGCTGCATCTGGCACACTAAGATTTAAATTAAAATGAAAAACCTGGGCTGATGTTTTACAAAAACCAAGTTCAGCTCTACATCCCAGCCCTGCTGCTGGTGAGTAAATCCATGTATGCTTTGCTCCTGTCATCTGCATCTCCAGCCTTAGGTTGTTCCTATAACCAAACTTTTCCTTATAGAAAATCCAACTGAAGAGGTTTTCTGAATTTGAAAGCCTTGGTAAAAGGAAAGACTTACTGGAGTGCATGTTCTATCTTAATCCAGTTTACACACAAAAAGACAACTTCATCCCAAGGTAAGGAACACTTCTGCCATGTAGTCTGGACACTCGGGGAAGGAGGGGATGCTTTGTAGTAACTGCCATTGGACAGAAGAGTCACCTCAAAACAAACCTGAACTGTCCAGGAGGACAGGACTTCAGCCTCAGCTCCACCACATGAAGGCACAGTCTTGCAGAAGGGACGTGGTGAAAAACAGTCAGGACATGGATTCAGCCATCACAGGCTGAACTTCATGGGAGCAGAGGCTCCCACATCCACATTCCACAGCATCCCTTCTAGCTCTTGGCCACAGGGATGTCTTGTGGCCCCTTGCAGAGGGAGAACCCAGCATGCTACAGCCCTTATTCTGGTGTGTACCATTACTTTATAAGAGAAAAGAAACACAAGAGAGGCATTAATTAATAATTTATTAATTTATTAATTAATAATTCCCAAGAGGGAATAACTCAGCAGGCAGAGTTTCGGAGTTTGCAAAGGTTTTACTCCACTGGAACACTCCAGTGTTGGATTTCAATGGGATTTAATTACTGAAACCTCAGATTCCTCTAAAAGCTCCAGCATACTCATAAACAAATCCCAGTGCTTTATCAGCAGAACAATGAGGCAAACAAAATCCCTGACAATGATGGACATCTCAAGCTAAAAGGCAGACCAGTGGGATGGTTCAATACTCTGCTCTCCTGGGTATCCAGTCCTTCTCCAGTGCCCAGGGTCCCCCAGCCAGAGCCTGCCCCCACCCTGCGCCCCCCCGCCTGGCCACCTTGCTCCAGTGTCTGGCACAGGGTGGACACACATGGGCTTTCCTTGATCCCAGTGCCCAGGAGCACTGCAGCTCCCTTCTGAAAGCACGTGGCAGCTGCTAGAACGCTTCTGAAGGGAGGCAAGAACAAGCCAACCTCTGCAGACAACCCTACACAAACCAGTGGGAAATTCCACTTTTCAGCCTTTGCACTGCATTAAATCCTAGGGCTTGGCTCCTTGGATTTATATTCCCCTATGGTTTCACTTTTCCTTAAGAAAAAAAAAAAAATTAAAATCCCAAGCTGTTAAGCTTCAAAACTTAATATTTCTTTAACTTGGAGCTTTTCAGCTCAACAGCTCTTAAACATAAACCTCTTTGACAGAAGCCTCCTGAATGAAGCTGTCTCCAGCGAGTCACCATCTCAGGCTCTGTCTGTGGGATGACCGATCCCTCCCCACAGCACCCGCCGGGCTCCTGCCCTCTGCCCCAGCTGCTGGCTCAGGGCAGGACCTCCCACAACATGCATGAGCTCCCAGCTGGCAGTGCCACTGCAGCGGCAGTTCAGGGCTGATGCAGGCACTGGCTGGTGCCATCACAGACCGCTCAATGCCCTGTGTCACTGTCCTCAGTGGTGGCACAAGTGAATGAGCGACCCTGGAGGAACCCAGGGTGGGCTGTGAGACAGGACAGTTTCTGAAAACAATGATGGAAAACCTATGTTTCTACTAATTTTTTTGAAGAGGAACTGTAGTCACATTTTGCATCAGAGCAAGAATTCAAAAAATATCATATGGTGGATTTACACGAAAATATATTGGAACGTGGTATTTTTCTGGAAAATCAAAGTCACGGATCAGTAAAGAGACATCTCTGGAAGTCCCATTCTCCTGGGGCATGCACAAGTGTCTCCTAAAAGCAGAACTCTACCCACCCACTCAGAGGTACAGCAGCAGGGCTTTTATCAGCATTCTCCACCATGGCCACAATGAGGGCAACCAGCCACAGCTGGGCTCTCAGGGACACTGCCAAGCAATCCTCAAAGGGGACAGATTCATGCAAGAGCACCATGTTTGCAATGATGCCCAAGCTTTTCCTAGAGACCCAGGAAAGGCCATGCTGCTCCAAGAGCAGTGGGTAGGGAAGACTGGAGGAGGAACTGAAAAGGATCAGAAGACTGAAAAGTCTGAAGAGCAGTGAAGGACTAAGCAAGAAGGTTGTGGGAAGACGTAGAACTGGAAAGGATTTGGAAAGAACTATTTAGAACCATGAAGCTAGAAGGAACAAGTAGAAGCATCTCTCCTAATCCAAGACCCTAAAAATGAAGCCAAAATAGCCCAATCTCCCTGTCCTGTGCTCTTTGGAGATCACAAGGACTGGCTGGCCCTGCACTATAGTGATCCCATGATATGTTATTGCCCTTAGCTACAGTCACTCAGTTAAAATTCATTTTCCATGTAGAAAATTGGAAGGAAAGGCTTGAAAGTATAGGGAAAATATTTAAGGAACAGGGAAGAATGTTCTAAACACCAGACGTGGCCTTATTATTAAACCGAAAGCTTTACTCATTAGCTGTAGCTGTGCACTGTTGGTGTCCTTACACAGCTTTACACCACTCGAAGCAGTGCTCAGATAACATTTGCTGCCTCAAAATAGCACGATAAGGGCTGCTAGGAGCCTTTCATCAAGGACATTCCTGGGAAAAATGCACAACTACAAGCTTTGGGACAAATGTAAGGAGCAGTGGGAAAAGTTTCATGAACAGGCACGGATAAAGGTGGCTGCAGTAGGGAAATGCCAAATGCCTCAACAGCTACAATACACCCTCAACTCTCCCTGCAATTACTACTTATTGAAAAAAACCAAAACCAATGTAAAACCTAAGGTTTAAATTTGAAAACAGGCAAGAGAAACTGCCTTCTCTTAAATACTGAGTCAACAGAATTGGATGGGGCTCAGCAGGCTTCAGGCCCCAGCAATTGGTTGAGTAAGACTGCAGGACCCTTCTAACAAAAATGCCTTCAATTAAAACAAAGACTGTTTCTAGTACCAGCATAAACCAATCACTTGAGGTGAATAAGGTGCATCAACTCTGAGTGGCCTCTGGAACTCTGTTCCCTCTCTTTGCCATTTACAGTACAAGTAGAGTGGTGGCCATGCCCTTGCCCCTTGGACAGGGCTCTGGGCAGCAGCACACGGTGCTGGCACAGCCAGCTCAGTGTGGGTGGGCACTGTCAGAGGTGCCCTGCTGAGCATCCCTCCCAGGGCCTTCACTTTTCCCCTTCTCACTTTTGACCCTTGGCCACCTTTTTCCCCCTTTATTCATTGCCCTTTCTTGCTTGTTTTCTCCCAGGATCCTTTTCCCATAGAGGCTCTTATAGCTTGGTCAGGGAGAGGTGACAGAAGTGGTGGAAGGAGAGAAGAAAGTTTTTGAAGAAAAGAGAAGAGCAAAAGTCATCTTCATACAACTGGACACAGGCCATACATGTGGTCCCCACAGTACACATCTTAATTCATATTTGATATATTTGATAAATTTACTTGGTCCCAATTAGGCACTGCTTAAAAGTCGTTTACGTAAGACAATCCAAAGGCCAGCCACTGAAGAGCTGATCCAACATAATACAGGATTGTTCCCAAAAGTGTCCATGCAGGTACACAATCAAGCAGCCAGCCAGGTATTCCCTGCACTACCTGCAAACGGGAGGACAAGTGAGGCCCCTTCAGGCACACATGCAAGTCCAGCATTTCTCCTGCACCCCATCACACATGCTCAGCTCTCCGTGTTCACATTGAGAACCAGGCTCAGACAAAGCAATCCTTAATAAATACCAGATCACAAAACCTCCAAACCTCACTCAACACAACTGACTGCACTTGCTGCTGCTTGCCAGAAGCTACTGCCCACTAGCCAAGGGCAGGAATAAAGGCACTATGCTCCATCCAACACTGAGCTCCAAACCACCCCATTCTTTTGCAGCTTTTCCTGACATAGGATCCAGTCTTTAACACCCTTTTGGGAAAATAGCAAAGAGAATAAGGATCTAGGTGCTGGTTCCACAGAGAGGGAAGGAAAAGTTGAGAGTTTGGCTGCTAGTCAGTAATGGCACACACAAGAGACAGGACATGGCTTGGGTTATCTGGGTAGGAGCATGAACTTAGCCCCTGAGGGACTATCTGGGTGGCAAGGAGCTCAGAATCACCACCCATCCTGGTCCTGTTTTCTATTACCTCAGCCCACACACACTCCCACCCTCCTGCCAGCCATGCTTGGGTTGCTCCTCTCCAAAGGCTGCAACAATTGCTGAGCACACGCAAAGTAAGGGCATTGCACTCATCACAGCCCCTGGACTCTGAAAAGCCACTCTGGAAGGTTTGCTGGATCACAGGAGCAAACAGAACCCCAGGACAGACCTCAGGCAGCCACAAATACTTCTCTTGAACACCCCTAGGGATCAGGCAGAGACCAAGAGCTCCTGACAGGATGGTGTCCTTCTGTTATCACCTCTTCTGCTGTGAGATGCCATGAGACAGCAGAGACTTGGAGACAAAATAGATCCATATGGAGGAGCTCTATTAGCAACCAACCCTGCATGGTCACACACACTCACTCAGCTGGGTGGCCTCCCCTTTGTCCCACGCAGGGGGACACCAGCTACCTGTTCACCATAAGGAATGAAGCACAGCAGGAAATGGAACATGAAAAAAGCTGCAACAGACAGGTCCTGCAACAGGAAAGGCAGCAGTAGGGGAAATTCACGGACAAGAAGGTGAAGGCACTGCTACCTGGAGAGGCATTTCACTATCCTGTAAAGGAATTCAGTTTCCCATCATGGCGTGAGGAAATAGCAATGCATGCATTTGGCTGTGAAGCTCCATGTTCTCAAATAAGCCATCCTCAAGGACCAGGATCACACAGAGGTTTAGAACCCTCAACACAGCTATTAAAACACTACAGCTTTGTTGCCATCATTACCATGGCAAGAACATGTTTCAACTGCAGAAAGTCAAGAGCAGCACTTCAAAACCTGGCATCTGGTATTTGTCTTTTCTCGTCAACAAGTATTTTCACATCTGAGCTTTTTAAAAATCAACCACTGAGGCTCTGTTCAAAGTGAAAGAAATAGCAGCTGCATGTGAATATCCAAGAGGATACAGCTGCATCCAGAGTCATCAGATGCCCAGTCCCAAAAGGAGCGAGGGTTTGGAGATGTGACCAGCACAACAGCAGAGGTAGGGATGAGGCCTCATGGCCAGGAGTGGGGCAGTGACCCCCCCCTCACTATTCCATAAACTGGCAGAAAAGAGTGGGGGGATTTAACCAGGGCCAGCTGAAGTTATTTTTATGCCATGAGAGTGCCACAAAAATGCCTCATGAAGTTCAACAGCATCCTGACGACTTGACCTACATTATACCTCAGCACCAGTGCAGCAATCATTTCCTTCAGAGCTGCCCATGCAGCTTCCACCTTCCCCCTGCAATGCTTGTGCAGGCTGCACCCCAGACCTGCTTTGGTCAGTCACCTACAGACAACACCCTGGCTTTTCTTAGAACCTTAATAATCAGAATATTTTACTGTCTAGAAAGCCTCTTGCTGAAATTACTGTACAATTTTCACTTCTTTCAGCCAAAATTGAGGGCAATTTTGCTTAAATAAGCCTGTCTGTACCATTAGCTCTATTTCACCAGGGAAATCTGCTCTCACTTGTGCATGACATCATCTATTGACATAACCCCACCAAAACAGGCATTTCAAACCCTTATACTCTGCCGTTTCACATGCTGCAATTATACTCAAGCTTAAACAAATCTTCGACACAGGACTTGCACCATTTTGCTTCTCTACAATGCACTTCACTTGGCTTTGTTTACCCAAAAAGAACTATTTGCTTCTGGAGACTTCCACTGCTTTCCACTGCACCCAGCATCTCAACTATAGGAACTAAGGGTTTTATAATAGCAAACTTAAAAAGATAAATTCAGTGGCAATTTTACAAATCACATTGTACATCCTAACTAACCAACTTGTGAAGAATGCTCAGTAGAACAGACCCCATGCCCAACCAGCACAGCCCAGTGTGTGTTCACATCTTGCAAAGCCACCTGCTGCAGGACTCAAGTGTCCAAGTCCTTGAAGTGGGGAAAACCTCAACCTGCTTTCTTCAGGTGTTCTCTGCTGCGAGAATACAAATCAGTTGCGTTCTCAAACACAGCAAGGATTAATGCAGAGTTTAATAGTTACAACTGTTACAGTGTTTTCTGAGTAATCTTTGTCTCAATCCCATTACTGCAGTTACTGGATACAGATGGAGCAGTCAAGCATTGGAAGTGACACAGCATTGAGACAAGAGACATCCATGTTTCCCTTCACCCGAAAGCCCTTACAACCTTTGAGGTTTTTACTTTAAAGGTAACAAGAATGGCCCAAAACTTCAACTCTGGCTCTTAGCATCATGTGTAGGCCAGAGTACTTAAGAAGACCTCCTGCTCATCCAAACTTTTGGATTTGTTGGAGATTAGTCTCAGCATTCCCAGGAATTTATCCACAGGCTCTGAACTCACTCAGTGAGCTCTCTAGGCACACCCTACAGCATTCAAGCTGATTTTTCTCTCCAAAAAATCCCCACAGGAGTCATTGTGCGAGGCAACCTCAGACTCTGCAGCTCCTCAGAGGAACAGCACAGCCAGCAAATCCCAAATCAAAAGCATTGCATTTTTTAAGTGAAGTTCCAGGCCCTATAAACCCAGTAGTTAAGAGAGAAACCATAAACCAAAGCGCAATGAAGCAGGTCAGAAACTGAGATGCAGGAAGGGCTGTTTTAGGCAATTATATAATTAGTGGTCACTTTCAGACAAGAATAAAGCCCCGCTTGCCACTCCAAGTCTTCACACCAATCATCTGCTCAGTAGCTCTGAAGATCATGGAACAGGAGTTGTTTCTGAAGCTGACAACACACAAGGATAGTTTATATGTACTTGGTAAAGAAAAGTAGCTGAAATACTTAAAGGTAGTTCCTCTGAGAACTTTGAAGCCCCATTATCTCTGGGATCAGTATGCAGACTCTCCTCATCCATAAAAAAAGAAACAACAGTACTTTATTAAAATACTAAATTTTATTTTTTTCCACATACATTTAGTCTCCCCACCGTTTCCATCTGTCTGACCACCACCATGCCTTATCAAAACATTCCATACATACTTAAAATGAAGCTGAGGGTGGAGTCCCGTCTTTAAAAACTAAACAGGCATTTTGGACAACACATTCTTGGCAAGGTAATCTGGATGACATTTATCAGACACAGGAGGGAAAGCTCTTTCAGCATATGTAAAAAGAACAGCCAAATAATGGTTACAGAAATAAGACTGCAGATTTTAACAAACTGTTTAAATTGTTTTCTTTTCTTACAGAGTCTGTCTCCACTGCCAGAGAGCTTGAATGACCTGGAAGTGTACACAAAAAGTTAGAAACTGAAATTTGTTTTTAAAATTATTTTTAGTTTACTATCTCCACTTATTCCATAAAATAAGGACATTAAATTGTAACAAAAGTACATTCCTTTCACAGAAAATCAAGTTGAAACGTTAGGTCCTTCTGACAGAAGACTGTTATTCACACTAGGTCGCAATAGTAAGAGAATTCAGTGAAGGTGATTGAGAGGATGGGTGTGGACCAGTGAGGCAAATACTGGCTGAACTCTGCCTACCCTGGCTAATGCCACAGCAGCTCCAGTAGCTGGGGCTGACTGCTTTTTAACATTCCTTCAGGAACATATCAGTTTGTCCATCAGACAAGTTTACACTGAACCACTGAGGGAAGCAGGAAAGCATAAGCAATTCTGTCACTGCAAAAAAATTAAGTCGAAGGCATTTTTATAGGGAAATCTAAGACACATTTTCAGCTTAGTTGGTGTTAAGTAATAACTAATTCAGAAACTTGCTTCCTGATACCACCTTTTGGCTTGTGCTCTTTTAAGAGCTCAGTTGATTCTGGGAGAGAATGTAGCAAGAATGCCATGATCTCCATCATAAAAACAGCTCCCTCTCCCAGACACCCTCCCCAACAAAGGGCTGAACACCAGACTGGCCTAGGTGGCCAAATTCAGCAGCAAGGGAAACCACAGCTCATTTCCTTAGCCAATATGGTGCCAAAAGGAAAATTCTGTGGGTTTAGTAACCAAGAGATAATTTACCAACCATATAAACCTGGAAAAATGTAATAAAATATTAGCTTTCCCATCTTATCCAACTAAACCCTTAAAACCATTCCCATATATTTAACCCGAAGTATTGTTTGTGGTTTGTAACTCTTTGAAACTCTCCAAAGCTTGTAAAGATTAAGAAGTGGAAAAGAATCCTTAAATCAGGTTATAAAACTTTTTGGACTTTATCAAGCTTGGATGAATTCTGTTACCTTCTGGTCCTCCGTCCTGAAGCAATTTTTAACGTAGTTGGCAAATTTGGGCTCCAGTTTAGGAAGGGTAGTACCCTATTTGGAAAAAAAGCAAGCTTTAGGGTCTGCAGGTCATTTAATGTTTCCAATAAATAACCTATGAAGTTGAAACCCTTCACAACACATGTGGAATTTGAACTCACCTTGCAACTTCCCACACTAATATGCTTCAAATAATTTTAGAAATATTTTTCTACCATGCGTAGGAATTTCTCACAGAAGTTCCTGCACACTGAATTGCTGTCCAAGACAGCAATTACCACTTAAAATCACCTTGTTTGTACCCCCGTGCTACTCAGGTAAACTAGAACTTATTCCATTTACGGACTCTTACTACAGCATACAACCTGAGACAACTCCTCACAGTAGGTTTTAAACTTCAGCTCTCAAAAACAAAACATCAACTGACCCTCCCACCTTATTCTTCAAAACTCACTAACACGCTACTTTTATTAATCTAAAGAACTCTTCTAGAAACATTTCTTTGTAATCCCTGGAATTGTCTTTGCATGTGCTCAAATGTACAAGGCAGATTCAGTTAGTAAGTCATACATAGGTTTATCTTATTGTCTCCTAGTATCTCCAAGGAAAATAATACACCATGCTATTTTAGGAGACACTGAGTTCTTTTCACATGTCCCAAGGGAAATACTTTCCATTTTCTCAGGTGAATCAGTTGAAATACCCCATGCCAATTAGGACAGCACACTTAGCTGCTACTTAACACATTGTGCAAGACAGCAAATTTCTGTTCAAAGGTAACAGCAATGTGAGGAATATTTCAAACAGCAACACTGCAACCAAAAAGCCTGGATTTGGCCACTGTTTTACCTCATGTTTTTCTCTTAGCTTCCCGACACCTACTTAGTGTTAAGAGTTCTGCTCTAAATCTAATAGGGGATTTTTTTAAAGCTGTTACTTGCTGGCTGTCAGCTGAAGTCCTGTGTACACAGAATGCAGACACCCCTTCCCTTACCAAGGCATGCTCCAGCACCACCTTGATTCAACATTACATTAAGCTCCCTGCTACAGTGCTTAGACAGCATTTACCAGTAGAAATACTCTTCAGCACCAGATAATGTATTTTAAAGCTCTTTTTGGCAGTTATTTCCTCTGCCTGCTTCCCTCTGCTCACTACTGTGAGCAGCTCAGCCACGCTCATGCTCACACTGCAGAAGTACCACTAATCATGGCTCCTCCGAATCATTCCAAACACCACAGCAGCACCCAGGGATTACTGTGACCCCCTCAGGATGGGCCCATCCATCATGTCAGGCTCACAGTCCAGGACTGTGCATTTCCATCCACATCACAGCCTGTCATTGCTCACCCTGCATCCACCCTGGATTTAAACACTTCTGGTTTTGTTTTGCACTCCTGGAACAAAGCAGCCTCAAAACACTAATGTTTTTAAGCAGAAGATGATCCTAATTCTTTAGGTGACCTTCATTTGCCATTGAATGGGGATAAAAAGTGTATTATCTTGAAGTAAAAATCCCCCATCAGCAAACCAACAATGCTTCCTAGCACCCATATAAGCACTTCTGAGCCAACCAAATACAGTCACAGCCAAGCCCTTACTCCCATCTGGGTACTCAGAACACAGCCCTTGCTGGCACATGCACTTCAACCCTGGCTCAGAAGGAAAAGAATCACCTGCTACACCCAACCAGCCTAACACTAGATTTTCTATTTTACACTTGAAAAGCAGCTAAGAATACTACTGATATGTGTGACCATCATGTGATGGTCAAAACTGGTAACAACCAGAGCAAGTGACTGCCCTGTTACCTTCAAAGGGTGAGGCATCCACTGAAGTGACTCAACCCCAGATCCCTCCAGAAGGCAAATGCTTTCAGGTCTGTAGCAGTGCATTAACTCATATCACAAGCACCTATCTCCCTCTTCTGGAAGTTACTGAGCCTAACAAGCAACAGATTAGTGCTTCACGACCAAGGCATTCCAAGCATGTGAGTAACTCCACTTTACTTTAGTAGCCCAAAGCGTATATGCACTATTTAAGTCATCTTTACAATGACTTAAAGATCACCCAAGGGTTTCTGTGTTTTTGCTGTTTTTTAAATTTGAATAGAGACAGTTCACCAAGAAATACCGAATCACTGATCAGCACTACTGGAGAAATTCACAAAGGGGTTTTGTTTCTCGTGAGTACAGAGGCTTTTTTCCCCCGGTACGTGTTTCCATTTCTCTGAGCTTCAACATCAACACACACTGAGAGGGAGGGCATAGCAATCAGCAACGTCAGAACTGTTTCTTACAACATGCAAGTTCTTCTTACCTGTGGAAGTGTAAAAGTAAGGCTGAGAAATCTAATTTCCAAAAACTCACCTTATCTACAGATGCTTGCATCTTTGCTTTGATCTCCTCTAATGACAGAGGGACTTTAGGTGTTTTTGGAGTTAGAGTCTTATCCTTCTTGGAATCTGGAGTCTGAAAATTATTCATTTTATTAGTAACTTGCACATAAAGCCACAGAGAACATAAGCTGATTTTTATAAAACTAGCTTTCACACTGATAGTCCATATAATTTTCAGAAAGTCACAAAACCTAAATTCGTGCTTCCCACATATTCCTTAGAAGCATGAGAAAGAATTATTTTGAAGTCTGGAGTTATTATAGTTAGCATAGCTGGTATCTTCTGCTTCTGGGCAGGTGCCTCCACAGCGCTTTGAATGGAAATTAAATGAAAAATAGCCAAAATATTTAGAGAATTGGAGTTTACTCCACATCTGCAACAAGATTAGGTCATGCTTTAAAAGGCACACCACCTGCAATGCTTCTCAGATGCTGTCCTGCCATGCACCCCATGCTCATTTCTGTATGAACCTTCTTGACATCATGTCTGAGTACATGCAGCAAGAAGCTGCACAAGGAAGCAGGACGTGATTACACAGCATTAGCAAGGAAACTGCCAGTCCTGTAGTGGGTCATTATCACAAGAGCCCCTTGGTAACAGCAGCCTCAAGTTCTCCACTGGAAGCACACTTGGCAGTCACCTTCTCATACAAGGTGCTGCACAAAAACAATAGATTTAGTCTTTCAAACCAAAGAATTACCAATATTTCCAAGGGGCAGTATGCCTCATTTCAGATCTTGACTGTTGCAGGTACATATTCATCACTGAAGAGTTTCACAGAGGACATAAAGCATGAACAGTATTGTGAACATGCTTCATAATAAGATTTAAAAATTTAACTTGCATGTTAGCATGCTGTTTACAGTTACCATTAGGCAAGGAAACTAGCTTCTCCACTAGAATAAACCTTTGTTCTACTCAGTAGTTTTCACTCACTTTTGATTTAGATGCTGGTGTGGATGGCTTAGAGTCTTTTCCATTCTGCTTTGCTTTCTGCATATTTTTTCCTGCAACCTCACGAACAGGCTGAAAAGCAAGCACAAAAGGTAATTTGTCAACTGACCTGCAAGTAAACTCAGGATAGCATGTTACAGGAGCCTGAAGGAAAACCTTTTGGTTTAGCACAGTAACACAGCCAAGAACAAGTTCTGTTATGATACCATACAACTATGTGGGACTCCCACTGTATTCTCCTTAAATAGATCATCTTTCTTTATATAGCAACATGCACTCTTTGGGGACAGATACTGCTTTAAGATTAATTCCTAGAGGCACTACAGTTCCATGACCTCGTTCAGTAATATTTTTTTTTCTGTAATACAACCATTACCTCATTTGGCATTTCATCCAGAAAATACTGTGTGGGATGTGCACAGGACCTGATACCACACATACATCAAAGATAGGGAGTCTAAAATTCCTACATAAATCAAGGGATCATTTTGTTCAGTCACCCTAGAACATATCAGATGGCAGGAATCTGCAGTTCAGACTGTCTCTATCAGACCACCATCACCTATGGAACTTCAGTAGGGACAGAGAAGCACATGGTGAAGTAAAACATTAAATCTGTTTTTAAACAGTAGGTATGAACATAAACATTCAAGCCACACAAGTGTGAGAACCAGAGAATGCCTCCCTCCTCCCTGTGCAGCTGCCCTGCTCTGCATTCAGTGCACCACCAGATGGCCCTCGAAGGCCGATGGAACCAACTCCGGGCACTCCCCTGCCTGCAGTGAACCCTTCCAGAGGCTCACGCTCTTCAAACCTTGTCTATCTGAAGTCACTGAAAGGTCCTTTCCACATGCAGGACTGGAACTTTAAAGCACAACCCCCTTTGAGCAGGATGTCATTTGCTGTCCAACAGCCATCCAGGTCCACACCAGTCTGACAGCTGCATCCCTGTGCTGATAAGACCCAGTCACCCCTTTGCAGCCAAGGAAATAAAACATGGACTAGATGAATGCACATTCACACAGAAGTGATCTTACGCCCAATTACAATTTTTTTACACAGACTGAGCTAAACCTAACACATCCCCCATTCACACATTCCAGACAGATGAGTTGAAACTCCTTGATTTAAGGGACTACCTGTCCAATTACTGTCATATCACAGTATTAGGCACTTACTTTCTTTATTGGTGCTTTAATTTCTTCCTCATCATCCTCTAAGTCATCCTCATCACTACAATTAGAAAGGAAGTCACTCACCATAACTCCAGATTCATGTTAGGAAATTATCTTCCCCCTCCCTCCCAATAAAACATTTTATTCATGAAGTAAGCAATATTTTAAAGTTTACTTTATACTTCAACATATGGCTAAGTGCTAGGGGAAGCACTATCTTCAAGGAAGTTAAATGCATTCCCTCCTCTTCAATACTGAAGGGATATATCCTAGGGACTTCCACTACTACTATTAGAATGAGTAACAGGAAGCCCAGTATGACATATGTGAAGAACATTTATTTAGATAGCATTGTAGAGATAAATAAGGCAAGGATGCTTTTTCCCTAGCCAAAATACATGAGCTTTTTCACTTAGCATCCAGTTATGTCACACAATTCATGTTCTGAAAGTTAGAAAATACATTATCAAAACAAGAATACATACTCATCATCATCATCGTCATCTTCATCATCGTCTTCATCATCTTCTGCTAATTTTGGTTTTTTCTTTAAAAAATAAAGTCTGTTAAGTGTTGATACCATTTTGTGGCAATTAAGTGCAACTGCCATTCAAAACAACTGTGGTGTAAGTACAAGGCTACTTTCTATCAATTTAGCTCAACCCAGGAAGTTACAGCTGTCAAGTCCAAAGCTACTGACAAGTTCACTGCGTATGCTCTGAGCGCACGAACCTTTCCTCTGCAGTACAGCACTTTAATAATCTTTTTAACTCTTGCAGTACACTGATGTCTATTAGCAGAACCTGTCGTACTGCAGGGGACAGAATTACCACAAAAGCAGCCATTACATCTACCCCTCCATCAAAACTTTGGGGACCTTCTGTATTTCATAACACTTCTGTAATTAAGTACAAAATAATCCTTTCCCACTTATAACAGCAAGGCCCCTAACTGCTTCCTCCTAGAGGCAGCACTAATTTTAAACTAAAAGAAAATGCTGTGAACAAAGTGACTGTAAGGCCATATACCTGTGGTGTTTTAGCTCCTCCTCCACTTGCTGGTCTCTTTGTTGAAGCATTAACAATTTTTGCATCATCTTCCTCCTCATCTGATTCTGGTTCTTCTTCTAATGCTGATAAAGCAAAGGTAAATTGTAAAAACCTCACCTCATTTAACAAAATAAAGCAAGACTGCTAGTAAGAAACAAAGAGCATCAAAGAGCGCCCACAACTGAGTAGGTCTGGTCTGGCTGAGGTGTTAAATTGATAGCAAGAAGCTTTCCACTAGTGACCTGACCACTGACGAGGAGGTTTTCCAGCTGACTGAAGCAGATACTACTACAGTGAAATACAAACCAGGTGAACAACCACCTTGTACACTGCTTGGAACACTCCTCACACACAATATACCATAGAAAGTCAAAAATAATGTTTTCTCCATTTCTAAGGAGACATATTTGAAAACTAGTAGAGAGAAAGATCAAAGACAATTCTCCTAAGGAGAAGGCTAGTCCTGGATCGGTTTACTTAAAAATCAGAACAATTTCATGGGCAATCTTCTCACCCTCAGCTGACAACCAGAAAGCCTGCAGTAAGACACCAACACTCACTTCTAAGGGGAGAAATTAGAACTGAAATTGCATGGCTGACAAATGCCCCTTATCAATACAAACCAAGTGGCAAGCAAGGGAATGCAAGCACTCCTCTGAACTTTTGCCCTATAGCTACTTCATGCCACCGAGGATGTGCCTTTAAGATTCAGAGGGTCACTACCAGCAAAAGCACTGCTTGAAGCACCAGCTGCACATCCTTTAAGCGCTGCTGGTGCTGCTAGGTGCTAGGACACAGCAGTGACCAGCCATACGTACCTACGAGGTGCTGACCACTGACATAAACAGGCCCTGAACCGCATTTCAACCTCAACACCACTGGTGGTGTGATCTCGAAGCCGCCCAATGAAACCTGTGGGACAAAGCATTGGTACTCAGTCAACTATTCCAGCCAAAGCATACTCAACACTCCACCCAAGTGGAAACAAACATCAGCAGCTGCAGACTCCATGGCTAACAGTTACTCCAAGTTCCCATTTGACAGAATATTCTGCAAGTGTTGAAAGGGTCAACAAGCCACAAACAGGGGTTTTACTACACTCATTGCTTATCCCAGTTAAAGCACACCAAGGCCAGACCAACGCACATTTGTTTCTATTCCACTTGGCAACCATGTTGATTTGAGCATTATCCATCCCACCTGCCCCCGGACTGTGCATTCTATTTGCACATTATTAGCAACTGAGTCAAACTACATTTCAGATGGCAGAAAGGACAACAGGGTGCCCTTAAATCAACAGAGATTAGCATTTATCTTCAGTCACCTAAAGGTTGGGACCTGCAGAAAAAATAATTGTTCTCATCCTAGGTTTAAAGAAAGCAACATAATCTAACGATACATCTGCTTGCATATCTCTAGGCTTGTATATACAGATGCCATGCATAATTACAATCACTTTAAAAATGTGTAATTTGAATGAGTCAATCTTCTCCAGATGACTCAAGTAATACTAGGCCCAAAAAAGATGTATTCACAATCAGTGAAACAGACACTTCTCTGAACACACTGTTCAGTTTCACTAAAATTCAGTTGACCCAAGCCATTTCCAACCTTTTTCTCACTAGAGACCAAACTTACAGTAGATTTTCCCAAGTTTCTGCACTTACTGTAGGCTGCACTGACATTTTCAGAGACGCCAGTACTACTTTAGTAGGGTTGCCTTCATAGTCCAGTGCTTCTGCTTCTACAACGTGTAATTCGTCTTTGGCTCCAGCTCCTAAAGTAACCTGTGATGTCAAGAACAGGGCACAGTCTGAGCATATTCCCAAATATTTTAAAATCTTCTACACTCAATTTACTGTTCTGCATCAATTAATATTGAAATTTTCATTTCTGACTACAAATTATTTCATCTGACTCCATCCCATGCCAATACCCTTTCTCCACAACACTGAAATTTTCAAGGAGCACCTGCAGGCATGTTTTGATAACAGTGAAAATCAGGTCACTTGCTGCTGGATCACTGCACTAGAAAGAGGCAGTGGCAAGTTCAGTCAGCTCTATAGCTGGTCCAAGGAAAGAAGCACAACACACAATCTCTACAGAATCACAGCCTATAGCCTTCCCCTTCCTGGCACATTTTATCTGCCAATTGCTTCCCTTTACCACATTGGGCATCTTTTGCTTACTTGACATTCGCTAAGGATCTAAGCCTAACAGCAGCTTTGTTGAATACTGTGATTTATGCACATGCCTTTTGCTGTACTTCACCACAGACTGAGAACTGCTGTCCTAAGGCATTTCTAAACCAAAGAGGCCTGGATGCCTTACTCTGAGTAAGAGTCAGAACACCTAGCTGCAAGGAAGACAAAGCAACAGTGGTCAGGCCTGAAATTCCAGTCCACTGAACCTCGGGCCTCTCAGACAGGACTAAATGCAGTAGATGTGAAAACCAAGAATCCCTTGTACTACAACTATTCCCAACAGCAGTGCACAAGGCTTCTTGTTTCCCTTCCTAAAGCCCATACAAAGAAAGCTTTCCAACCCACACAGGAGATGTGGGTGTGAACACTTCAGGCAGAGGCACACAGGTTTCCATTCTCCAAGAGCTGAGCTTTAAGGAGACTGTAATGGTCCAGACTTATACATGTGTCAGACAGAAGGCTGGGAAATAGAATACTGGATTCAGTACTTCTGGAAAATTTTGTAATTAGCAATTTAAAGAGGTGAAATTGCAGCTCTGATCTTATCTCTCAAATGTGTTGTCAACACTGTACTTTCAGCTAGTGGGACAAATATTTTAGAGCATGCCCTGTCATTTGCCCCAGTTCAATACTATAGAACTTACTTTTCATTTATTTCCTGTTTGTTTGGCAAGCATCCATGCACGTGCTTTAATTTCTACACTGAAGGAATGCACACTGAATAGGTGATGAAGCAGTGACCATCCTCGTTCTTAGCTGTCATTGGTAAGATGTTTACAGAAACTCATGGCACTTCTGCCTCCTGCATCTATCCTTCTCTTTGCCTTTTTACCCATCTTGCTCTACCTCCCGCCCAAGTCCACCATCACACTTGCATTTTAACAGGCCCTGTCTTCAATCATCTTGGCTTTTATCAGGAGCACAGATCAGCACCCAGGTACTTGCTGCCTTTACACCTCATTTAAAAGTCGTTTCTCTACACAACAAGGTGTTTTTTGTTTGCAACCATGTCTTCAAGTCTCTCTTCAAATCTTCAAGTCTCTTAAACATTACCCCATTTCTCCTGGGCATAATCCCTTTCAATTCTATGAAAAGGGGGTTACTGATGTAAGGCTTCACTCCCCCCACAAGCCTAATAATAAAGTAGTTGTGTGGATTGATCTGCTTCATCCCTTGTGTACAACATCAGAAGAGATGCTACTGGTAATTTGGAAAATATAATAGGAAAGAAACTTTGAGTAAAAATATACAACTTAACTATCACTAACTTTATCTGCATAACAAACATTCAGATACAAGAACCCTGCATGTGGTCTTACTCTATGTGTTATTGTTATATTCTCTAATCAGAAGGAACTGTAATTAAGAACTAATCACTTATTGTCAAGTCCAGGCTGTACTTTTCATAATACACAAGGATGGAAAACACATGACTCACATAACTATCACAGAGATGTTTCAAAGGATGGGGCATATTCTTGTTCTGCTACCCCAAAAAAATCAAGGTCAGTCCAGGACAAAAGATTTGGAATATTGTGTCTGATGTGTGTGGCACCAGAAAGCTCCAAGGACTCATCCAAGAACTCCCTAGGAGCCTGTTAGAATAATTATCTGAAAGAAAGATCGGATTTCCCAGTAACAACCTTGGAGAGAGCAAACCAAGGACAATAAATCAAAACATAAACCTTCTGCCCTCTTACTTGGATTTACTTATTATCTGCTTCTGGGAAAGAAAAAGAATTTGAGTTATGTTTGTGTACACACTGAAACGGTTTTCAAAATCAAGTTTCTAGTAGCCTACAAGAGTGTGCCTATGTGTGACTCTTACAAATCTATCCTTTCTCCTCTGGTCATGTAGCATCTGCACTATTTGCATTAGAGATGTCTGAGTGTATAGTCTGGCATTTAATTCCTTTTAACGCATATTTATTAATTCATTGTAAGTTGATTTCGCCTTTTCCAGTCTTGAATTTGTTTGCTGTCAACAATGAAACATCAGTAGAGAAACTTTTTCAATACAGAAAATACCTGAAATTACAGAATATACTCCCCTGTCAATAAGAGACTTCTTAAAAACAGATTTCCAGAACAATTTTCACAAAAATTACGATTGGAAAAATAAACTACACGTTAAAAAACTCACGTCTTGCATCACAGCACACCGCTGCATTTAAAATGTGAAGTGTAAAAACCAAACACTACTTGCCGTTCTCAGAGACAACTGATGTTCGTTTTCTTCATCATCTACTTTGAACTGAAACTCCTTATCCGCTTTAAGCTCGCAGCCTGTAAGAAACAGTTCAATTATAAGCGCACTGTTTTAATTAAGATGCAAGTATTTGCGTAACCTATTATTTCGCAGCTTGTTATTTCCAGGCCTCATACTGCAGAGAACTAGCGGCACTCCGGGCAGGCACGGAGCGGAACACGTAGGTGAGTAAAGCCCTAGGGGAGCGCGCGGCCTGCTGTCGACCACGCAGCTCCTGCCCGGCCCGTTCAAGCCCAGCAGCACCAAGACCATCCCCGCCCAGCGTTCCCCGTGGTGCCCAAGGCGATGGCGCCTCCGTATCCGCCTGCCGNGGTCCCCGCCGCCGGGGGCGGCCGGGCCCGCCCCAGGGCGATGGGCAGCAAGGCGCGCTCGGGGCTACACGTGCTCAGCCTCCGGCCGCGCTGCCACGTGCTCCGCGGGCGCTGCCGGCGCGCCGCGTCCTTAGGAACGGCCGGAGACACCGGGAACAAAGCGCGGAACAAAGCGGGACGGGCCCGGCCACGTGCGGCCCGCGCGCCACGTGG
>VYXF01009593.1:152082-163136 GCA_013397295.1 Polioptila caerulea
GAGGGCGCTCCGGAACCGCCGATCTCGCAGGGAGCCGCGTCGGGAGCCGGGGCGGGAGAGGGGAGAGACCGGGGGAGAGACCCGGGGGAGAGACCCGGGGGAGAGACCCGGGGGAGAGACCCGGGGAGAGAACCCGGGGAGAGAACCCGGGGAGAGACCCGGGGACAGCACCTGGACACATCACTCAGACCCAGCACCTGGACACCACACCCGAACCGTATCCCACCCGTATCCCCACGGAAGCACGACCCCCAGAGATTGAACCCCGTGCTAGAGAAACAGAACATAGTGCTAACAGAACATTTCTGAAGTCTTGAACTCAACCTCAGTTCTTGAAGTGTTCAGGTTCTGGCTGGATTTACCTTGCCTTTATGAAAGTGCAATTTATCAGTGACTGTGCTGTAGTAAGGCCCATTTAATCACCATTAAATAAGGCCTTTTGAGTATCTTAAACTGTTACAGATGACTCTTATTTTCTACAAAAACCAAGCTTCAGTGCCATCATCTATCCTGAGAATCTATGGAAATACAGACACCTGAACCAGGCAGGGAGAAGCAGGAAATTCCTTTGTAAAATCCCTGTGCTCTCTAAGCAGGCCTGAATAAATAAATGACCGCGATTTCAGAACTGCAGCAGCCAGATCGTTGCTGGTGGTCTCACTGCAGGAGAGCAAGAACAAATACACGCAGGAGTTCTCCAAAGCCTCTGCTTCCAGCCCTGGGAACACTTCCTGGAGCACACAGCATTGCCACCCTCGGCTCTGCCAGCAGACTTCTCCTCTCATGATGAGCACAGTGTCTCACACTGTCACCAGTGTTAAAGATGATTTTCTGCTTAGGCGCAGTGACTGAACCATGGAACAGCAAACCCAGAGTGGAGGAGGTTTGGGTCACAAACCCAGAAAGGATTAAATCTGCAGCAAAGTGCAGGGCTTCCCAATGGGTTCGAGTGAGCCCTGGCGCAGGTCGAATCCTGCAGGTTTCCTACGGAAGGGAATCCTGGAGCTGGAGGGATCTCTCTGTGTCATTCTGAGGATCCCAGCTCAATAGCAGAGAGATGGATAATAGCATTTGAACACTATCTGCCTCAATTCAATTGTATTGATTTATTGCCTGTCCAATGAAGCCATCAAGTGTACAAAATGGTTAATCTTATTTTTTTTCCCTGCTGTCTGTTCAGAGGAGTGAAGTTGTAAACACTGATCCATGCAAGGAGGGTGACAGGGGAGATACAATGAACTTTTTCAAGGCAAATGCTGATTTGTGTCTGTGCAAAGCGAATCCAATTTTAGCACAGGGCAAAGGAAGGACACAAGCTCTTCCCACTCCAGACTCCCAGTGGAAAGCTGCTCCACCCGACCAGACTGACCCACTTGCCTGGCATCACCACACTCACCTCTGAGAGGTGGCAGGAGGTTGGCACCTCCCAACATCACCAGCCTAAGTCGAGTGACCCCAAATGCACCCAGGGGCTGTGGGGTTGCCTCCCTCCTTTTAATACACAGTGACCTGCACGATTTACCTAATTGCCAACCTTCCCCAGCTCAGAGAGGGAAACAATAGCCCAGCCCATCCAAGCAGACCCAAGTCAGGCAGGACATTGCTGTTGTTTGATACGCAGCACTGCAAAGCAGAGAGTGACGTGTACAGTGCGGCCAGTGGGTCCCTGCTCCTGGGCCTGACACCCATGAGAGAAGGAAAATTGGTTATTTTTTAAAAAGTATTTTCTTTCAAAATGTACATTTGCAATTAAAGGCTGAGTATACTCTATATTTTATTAATGATGTGGGACAGCAAGGCATTTTAAAGCTCTTTTGATGATTTTTTTTTGGAGGACAAGGGGAAGGAATTGAAATGGAAAACTTAACACTTATGATTTCAAAAATTTGGCTTATATTTTAGGTTCTGGTAACATGCAATTACAGGCACTTAGAAAGAATTCCCTTTTTTATACTATGCCCTAGAGCATAAAATTAAGAGGCCAATTCAGGCTTTGTACTGCTTTCAGAGGCAGTTTGCTGTAGCATAGATCAACATGGAGACTGACTGTCGCCTTTATATTGAATTAGCTTCTGTATTTTTGACAAGTATGGCAGCAGTATCATCACTTTAATCACCAACAATCTGTTGTGTCTCTTTATGCTAATAAATAAAACATTCTGTGTTAAATATTTCCCAGTAAGCACTTGAAGACCTGCAATGCAATCACTACTCCTCCAATATGTATCCCAAAATATATATATATTATATATATATATAAAATAATGTCATGCTAATAAAATCAAGTGATGTCTAGGAGTTTTACAGACAAGTATTGCAAAGTGTACATCAGATACCAATTGAAGGTTACATTTCTCTTTAATATAATATAGCATGCATATTTCACTAACTGTCTCTGTATATCAAATGAATTAAGCAGTAGGATGATATTGGTCAAAAATTGACTTCTATAGGAGAGGTCTTTAGGCAGAAAAGTTTTACTGTAGCTCTGTGTTAAGAGTGCACTGGCTGCAAAATATGGGAAAATCATTCCAGGTTACTGAGGAATTGCAAAAGAAACCGCCTGACAGTTCCATCCAGCCCTGTCCATGCACTGGGGCTTTGCTCCAGGGACACAAAGGCACCCCAGCTCCTGCCATGAGTTCTCCAGGGCTCTTGGCTGCGGCTCAGCCAGGGCTCAGGGATGGGCTCCTGTAGCACAGGATGTACCATGGGGCCACTGTCTGCACTCTCCCGTGACAGCACTTCCCTTGCTCCCACCATCCAGGGGGCCCTGGACCACCCAAATCCTCCTCCCCCTCGCTGCTTGGCCATCCCAGGGCTCCTCAAGCCCTGCAGCCCCTTTGCTGCTGGAGCAACTCCACACCAGCACTGGGAGCATGGCACAGCCGGGGAGACCCAGCGCAGCTCCAAAAGCACACCTTGTCCTCAATCTCCTTGATTTCCCTGGCTTCATTCCCACACTTCAGTCTGGAGTTTGGGAGCCTTGGAGTCACCCTAAAGAAACCCTTTCCTGAACTTCAGATCTGCTTGTTGAGAGATTTTTCCCATCCTCATTACTAATATACCTAATACATTCAGGGGGCCCCGCCTCAGTCAACATGAATTGTAAACCATTTCTCTAATCCCCTCAACAATACCCTTCCCCAAACCTTTTTTTCTATCTTAATTAGATATTCTATCCCTTCGGTTTAAAATAGTATTTAATTTCACTTAATGATTTCAACAAAAAATATTAGGATTCCCCAAACAGACATGTTCCCTCTGAATTCTCTCATTCTTTTTTCCGAGGGCTTCAGTTTCATCTTTTTGTTGCTTTGTCAAAACATAGCTAATTGACTGTCCTGAAAGTACAATTTTAGTAATTTCTCTCAATGAAGCATCGCTGCCTCCTCTATTAACACTGCCTAATTGGACTTTGAATCCCCAGCCAGCGACTTCACCCATGCTACAAGCCCAGATCACTGCAACAGTAAATATCAGCATCCCAGTTAAATGTAGGTTGGCTCACATTCCCCCAAAATTGGCTTTCTGCTCCTCAGAGTCCAATCTGATGTAATATTACATTAACCATTTTTTTTCTCGGGGAACTGGAGGGAGGGAGGGAGGAGAAGCTGCAGCGCAGATCTGCATTTCCTCTGCTCCAAGAGCGCGTTTGCTCCTGGCGCCGGCGGGGAGGGAGCACGGCGGGCTGGTGGGAGCTCTGCAGCCTCCCAGCCCTCGTTTACACCTTCTCTGTCAGCAGCTTCAGCTGCGGACCGCCCAGCAGGCAAGGACACAGCACTGCTGATCCCCACGGGCCCCACAGCTCCAGAGGGGTACCGGCCACCCAATTCTGTCACCCAGAGATGGACTCCAGGACAACTCTGCTGTGGGCAGCAGAAACCATTTCTCTTTTTTCCCCTTCCTTCTCCAAAATACTGCATGTCACATGGCTTTCAACCATCGAGGGCTTGGCACATACTGGGGGGCTGGGAAGGTTGAGTGGCCGTGCCACACTGCAGCAGCAGCAGCAAACCACCCCCGGGGTTCATCTGCAGCAGCTCTAATTATCTCAGAGCATCTGCCATTAAAATGCAAGATCAGGCCAGCTACAAGTAGGAAACAGAAACAGAACTCCTCATTGATGCCTGTAATAGGCACCAAAGGTGTAGAAGTCTGCATAATTGCTAATTGTTATTACTATTGCGGTTGATGCCAGAATTGCCCAGAGAAGCCTCTTGCTCCTTGTGCCCCTGCAGGATTTGGGGGGAGGCTGAACCCACCACGAGCAGCGGCAGTGTCCCCAGCAGAGACCCCCCCATGGTGAGGGTGTCGAAGCCGCCCCGGGAGCCTGCAGAGCTCTGTCAGGAACCCTCAGCACCCGCCGCACCAGCAGCCAAAATCGCGAGGGACGGAGCTAAGTGCGGGTTCAAGTGCGAGACGAGAGCGTGTGAGCATCGCGGGGCGGGCGCTGTGAGGGCCAGGGCAGACAAAGCGCTCCTGCCGCCACACTCCGCCTTCAGCTCCCGCTGCGAGACCCTCCAGGGCCTAATGAAGCCACTTGACCTCTTGCTACCCCCATTCTGCGATCTCCAAAGAGGGTATTAATGCTCCTGACACACAGGCAGCCGGGGTGGGGGTGGGTTTGACACGGGCTGACAGGGCTGCTCCAGCCTGCTCACGGCTCTGCAAGAGCGCAGCCACAAAACACCGTAGGATTCCCCATTCTGTTGTGTTGAAGAGTTCCTGACCGTACACAACACTATCAGATGTTTTTTTCCCTTTGCCACTGCATTCCTGTGCCCCCAGCAGGGTTCAGCTAGGATCTAATTTTGTATTTCTGAACTGGATTTCCACTGCTCGCACTCAAACCCCTTCAGCACCCACAGTTGCTCCAGGTGTGAAACCCTCCTAAATCTGACCAAGCAGCCCCATTTCTGCTCTGTGTGTGCACCACCTACTTGCAAATGTTCAGCTGAATGATCCCTCTGCTCCCCTTCAGTGACTCACCGGCTGCTTTGCCATGCTCAGTGCCCAGCCTGGAGGCCCAATGCTCCGGGGTGTGGTTTGGAGCCTGGTCCAGGTTTGATCCCAGGACCAGGCCGTGGAGCAGAGTGGGACCACACTTTCAAAGATGTTGGGATCAGCTCTTTCTGTATTGCAAGCAAGCACTCCAGCAATTAATGTTTCTTGTAAACATGCCATAGATGGAGGCAGAAGCCCACAAATTGGAGATGCCAGAAGCTTTTTTTGTGATTTTCTTATTAGAATATGCTACTGGGGAATAAAAGACATCATTGGTAAGTGACATTAGATGCAGCCAGTAAAATTAAAACTCCAAAGAATGGCATGGCTTTTTCTTGTCAGGCTGGCATACAGATTCCCTGCCAAGCATTTTAGGGTACTCGTAAATGTTAGGGACAAAACTTTTGAATAAAGAAGGGAAGGGCTTCTGCTGCCTTCAGTTTTGGCAGACCAGTTTCAGATGCTTTAAAGGGCCTGGCTTCCATCTCAGTACTCCTTCTCCTGCCCCAGAAGAGGACTCAGCCCCAAGAAGGCACCAGCACACCGGGGTTTGGGGCTGGAGCATCTCATGTTTCTGCTGCCTACCACAAGCTCTGCTCTAAATGATGCTAAAGAAAACCAGTCTCAGAGCCCCAGAGTGAGCTTGGAGCTGCATCCAGAACTCAACAGCACGTGTGCACAGGGGGTTGATAGATAAAAACAGTTCAAACCCATCCCTCCTTATGTCTGCAGGCTTGTGGAGCTGGAGCAGGAAGACTCACAAGCTCTAAGCTCAAGGTTTCTGGGAGTTTTGTTCCTGGACTCCAGTAACTTTTTGGAGCTCAGATAAATGCTTTGCTCTATTCTCGTTGGCCTCATTCTCTTCTTTCATTTTTACAGAGTCCACCTTACCCTGAAAGCACATTTTTTCACAATGGTGATCAGCCCATTCTGTGTCTGGGTCCTTTATCTCGGGGCAGAGGGGATCAAGCTTTTAAATTCAGTTGTCTTGTCCCGAGTCCTGCTCCCAGCAGCATCCTCCAGCTTCCACCAGCCTGGCACAGACAGCCATGCTCCCATGAGCACCATGCCAGTGTGCACTGCACATGTATGAATCTAAATGAGCACCGCTCCTTGTGCTTGCACATTTTAGGAATATGTTTATTTTGTTTATAAGAAGATAATAATCTTACACCAATCTCACAGCAAGCACTTCAAATAATGTTACAAATAAGCACTTGTGTATGTGTTCAACCATGAGCACAAGGGAGGTGAAGTGACTTAAACCCACCTCTGATTTTGCTGTACCAGCCTGTGGCCACACACTGGGCTGTGAAGCACAGCAGCAGCTAGCCAGGCTCGCAAGAGGGCTTTCCTAATAAATTCAGATTAATAGAGAACAAGTTTCTCCTCCCTACCCGTTTCACAGGCTCTAAAATCAGACACTCAAGCCCTCTCTGACACGTGTACCACCTGAGCCTCACACCAACATTACATGTCATTAACAAAACATAAACTAGTGGTCACATCTTAACGGGAAAAGTTAAATCTCTTTATGCAGGTAAATAAAGATACCTTGTCCAGTCATTATGAAGTGATTAACTCATCTAAGAAATAACAGCACTAGAGCTGTCAAACTGACACGCAAACACTTAAAAGAGCAGGGATCAGATATCATATTAGGCTAATTAGAAAGAGAGGAAAAGACAGGCAGAATCATAAAATAGCCATGTGGACAGTATTTTGCTGGAATTTTCTTTGCACAGATAAGGCTAAACACATTCTGCAAAAAGAAAATATGGCTATTTAAACCATTTCTTTCCTGGTTTTCCTAATTTAGTGCTGTACATAAGGAGGCAGCACATGTTCAGACAACCTCCCAGGTTGTGTGAAGCAGTGACCAAATACAGATCAAGTTTCTTCAAACTGACAGAAATCCATAAATCTCTCCACAATCAACCAGCAGCACAATTCCAGGTCTTGGAGGCTTTGCAGAGCAGAAGAAGTGAGGCAGCACAGCCTACACCACCCACCTCCTGCTCACTCCCTTGCCATGGCCATGTGCCTCCTCTGGAGCAGCCACAGAAGCTCCTGAGCATTCCTGGAGCCTGGGTATACTCAGTTCCTTATCAACCTGGTGTGTTCATCAGAGTCACCTTGCCCAGCCCTGATGTCCAAAGATGCTCGATTTCCCTCAGCAAGAAACTGAGCGCCTTTCCTGCAATTTCTGCCCTATTTATACTCACAGAAATGTGGTTTACCTTTCTGTCCTGGTCTTGGCCAGGACCTGGAGGTTGTTCCATACCACCTCCCGTCATTGTCAGGGCCAGGGTAAAAGGACGCTCTGGCTTCTGAGAGGAAGCGTGTGGCTTCCAGTGGGGAGATGTGGTGGCATTGTCCACCCTTGTCCATTGCTCAGGGTCCATCGTGGATGCAGCTGAATGCTTGCTGCCCACAACCAGACTGAGGTTATCTGTGACAGCATTTGGGAGCTGCCAAAATCCTGGCACCTGAGAGACTTGGGAGGCAGAAAGCAGGAGGCGCAGCATTGGGAGGAACCTCTAGAATTAAGTGAGGATTGTGAGGATCTCAATTTTAAGTTTAGGTTTTAAACATCAGTTTAATGGGAGCATATGAGTTGCACACATCTTTGGGCAGGAGACTGCTCACTATGCTCTCACACTGAGCCAAGCACAGACCTGCCCTCCCCTTCCAACCATGGACAGCAACAGCTCCCCGCTCTGCAGGGGTGTGCTGATGCTGAGGTATCCCCATCCCCTCATCCCATCGTGCAGGACAGCACCCACAGCAAAGTCTTCCTACATAACAAAGTACTGACCTGAGAGCTTAGGACCTGGGACCAAATGACTGGGACAGCCAGAAGTATCTGGTCACTGTTCAGAGAAAGGGGAGGTGGGTTTCCATTTTTAACACTTGCATCCTCTTTAAAGCTTTTTCTTTTCCCACTAAAACCTAATATTAATAATGATGGCAGATCCTACTTTCCTTGAGGTAATGCCAATTTTAATGCATTTTTTTAATATAACTATAGTGTTATTGAGGAACAAGTAGTAAGTGATAGATACGTTAATGTAATATGAGTCAATATGTATTTGTATGTGCTTTATGACTTAATCAATATTGCTACATTAGCAAGAATAAATATGGGGTTTCTTTTTCTGGCCTAGGAAAGAACAAATAAGGAAAGTCACATTCTGAAGTTTAGGAATGAATAAAATCTCCGCATTGCCCAGACAATTCAGTAAATCTCTTGACATTCATTTGTTCTCTAGAGCAGAGCAAGTACATCCCCTAGCTGCGCACGCAACACTGGGCACTCAGTCTGGGACTCCAGCACAGGTTTTTCACAGGGAACTTCCTAAGAGGAATTTAAAAAAAGGAAACAGGCCCCAGCAGACACTGTAGATCCACTCCAGCATGCTGAGTGTCAAGGTGAAGGGCTTGGCACCCTGAGCAATTAAGGGTTTTACTGCTGAGGAACAGGAGGAGTTCACCAACCAACCAAGCTGTGCCTGGCTCGGCACACCAGTAAAAGGAAATGACAAAGGGCTCCTGGTTTACTACCTCTCAGACATTCACTACTCCAAATGTGACAGGGATAGGATATCCAATTTTGTTATTGACACAGACTTTTCCATCAGTTATTTGTTCTTGAGTACTGGCCTCACCCAATGCAGCAAGGAAGCCCACTCCCAGCAGCAAGACACTCATCTTGGACTGACAATGATCCCAAAGGTCTTTTCCAGCCTAGTTAATTCCGTGATTCTGTGATCTAACACATTCATCCTCCAGTGGGCAGGCCTTCAGCTGGAGCATAGCTGCTGGGAATGCTCATCCCTAGCTCCTCTCTGCTCTTTCTGCCCCTCAGGTCAGAGCCACACTGCTGGCATGTGCTGATACTTGCCCTGGGTAAGGCATTATCTGTGCACAGTGCAGCAGCTCTGCTCCTACTGGACCCGCACAGGGAGTGAGATCCAGCACGTGCCATCTGAGGCTGGGCACCTTGATGACATACAGCATAAGACTGGCTTCTGATACTGGCTTTGAGTATCCCCAAACTGTGCCAGAAGGGTCCCACTCTTGTCAGTGCTGCTGGGAGACAAATTCAGGAAGCATTCAAGAAAACAATAAAGATCACAGCACTCGTTCCTGCCCAAAATCCCCCAAATCCAAGCAAACAATATCCATTTCTGCTCTGAATCTTCATGTTTTCAACTTCACACTTTGGGGCTTCATCTTGAAGACACTGGTGAGATGCCCAGCCAGGCACATTTCAGGGGATTTAAGGCAGGATCCTAATTTGTCTCATCTGACTAAGTACCCTCAGAGCAGGTCTCAGCAGTGACCAATGTCCCTTGATGTCCCCCCACACAGCTCCTTCCCCAGCTGCACTGCCAGTGCAGTTACAGAGGGTCTCTCACTTGAGATCCTCATTCCAATGTTCAAAGACTTGGATGGATGCTGTGGTGCCTTCCCTCCCCAGCCCAGCTCTGCGAGGGCTCCTCTGTCTGCTCAGCTGCAGGCTCAGCCTTCAGCAGGGGCTGTCTATGATCCACACGAGCAGAGCTGCAAGGTGCATCTGAGATACTTGTGACTTGAGAGGCTTTTTGGTATGCTCCTCTTGAGGAAATAACCTCTGGAAATTCAGCCACGGCTTATTGCATCTGCCTTTGGCTGGAGCCAAGACAGTTCTGTCTGCATCCTCCTCCACTGGCCTTCAGAGCTACTTAAAGCACGGATTGCTTTTCTAGAACTGGGCGAAAAGGTTGTGCCAGTGATGCTGGTGCTCTGCTAAACCTGCCTGGGGCTGGCTGGGGTTGGGGTATCCCAGGCAGGAGCTGCCTACTCCCAGTCCAGTGGCACCAGCTGAGTTAAATGCAGCCTCTCCTCCTGTACTGGGCATCTCCTGCCCTGCTGTCACATGGGATAACCCCCACAGCTATCCTCCTGCCATTCTGGATTTACTCTGCTTTCTGTGGGGTCAGAGCCTGACTTTACAGATCATTGAGCCAGGACTCACATAAGGGTAGAAGAAGAAAAAAAATCTCTATCCTCAATTTGGAGAGTTTAGCAGCATTTTTTTATTATTAACAGATCACTACCACCACCACATTTCAGCCCTTATCCTGTTGTGATCATTAGAACTTTTAACTGGATCATAAATCTTTTATTAACATTTGGTATTATACTAATTAAAACTGTTCCATGTATGTATTATTAATTTCTCCAGCACTTCTTGTGAGGGTGATGGTTTTAGCTGGCTTAGCAAAATTCACCATAGTAAATAAGGAGAAACTCATTTCCAGGCAATTAGGCTTGCAGAAAAATAAGTTTCTTAATGAAGGGGACAATCATTACAAATTTTACCTAAATAAACAGGGTTTCTTAATGGTAACTCTTCAAGCTAAGTAAATAGATTGGTGTGGTAATGTCCTAAGCAATACTTAAATGTAACCGTTTAATAAATTGGTAAATTACTCATTTCATCTTAGAACAAAATGGTAATACTGTAGTAATAACCTAGTATATATTCTGTAAATATGAAGCATTATCACTTTAGCTCTGAAGAAATCACCACAGTGATATGTCAGCATTGATCTAAAACTGCAGCATTTTATCTCAAGTTTATTACCCATTTTTGAGAATCGCTGAGATTTTCAGAGCATAATGGCAATAAAAGAAGAATTTAAAAAGCGCTTAAATGTGCATAAGTTAATCAGAGGTATCCTCAGGGGGAAAAGGAAATTTGGTAAAACATGAATTATAAGCATCATTTAAACTTACTTTGGACACTAGAGATAATAAATGGCACCATAATTTAGAAATAGCTTTTAACATCAATGACTGTAAGAGGCACTTTACTGTTCATAAGAATTGCAAAGCAATGGTGCTGAGGCCAATTTTATTAGCCATTTTTTTCTTTATAAAAGCAATCCAACCATTTCCAAACTGAGCAGACAGGAACAAGAGTTACGTGTTAATATGCAAAATGCATTTAAGTTGGTTTGTTGGGTTTTTTTTGTTGTTTTTTTTTTTTTTTTTTTAAT